>PVHP010048184.1:0-12622 GCA_004024765.1 Zapus hudsonius | reverse complement strand
TACGAAGCACACACTCTAGACCAAACCTTTCACACGTGGCAGGTGAACATTTCACCCCAGATGTTCCTAGGGGTCATGTAACGGAGCCCTGGGTCACTGCATTGAGCTACCGACCGTCTTCCTTCATACCTTAGTGAAAACTTGGCGAGGCCTTACCCCCAATGACTCAACCGATTTTATAAGGTACTGTCATATGTTTCTAATCTAAATTTTCTTTTAAAATTCACCTAACATAAAATAGAAAACAATCTGGGTGTGGTGCACACACTTTTATTTCCAGCAGAGGAGGTGGAGGATCACTGAGCTCGAGGCCAGCCTGGCCTCCAGAATGAGTTCCAGGTCAGCCTGGGCTAGAGTAAGATGCTACCTTGAAACAAAAAAAAACACAATGAAAGGAAAACAAGTAAATAATATTTAAAATATTACTATTTTAATTATTAATTAAAATTGACAGCATGACTAAACTTATTTTAGATACTTTATACAATAATTTATATTAACATCATTGCAAATCCTGGTTCTATAAATTATATTTATTGTAGTGGTTGGTTTTTACTCCACAAGTTACTTCTTAAAAACACAAATTTCTTAAAGACCTTTCAAGGTACACTCTTGACAGGATTTATTTAAACAAGATATCTAAACTTTTCAATTACAGAAATACTTTACATTATTTCTGGAATTGTGACTATAAGCTTTCCACTTTCTTATCTTCAAACACTTATTCTTATATGCTTATTGGAATGCTACAGAATAGTTAAGGTTCTAAATATGTTTTAAACTCCTCTAAAACTCTCTAATTAAAATTCCATTTTCAGTGTTTTAAGAACTGAGGGATTTAGAAAATGACTCTATTCACACTAAAAAGCAATTTTAAAAGATTTTCATATGATCTTTCTTCACAGAAAATTTTTCCTTATTCTTGTCGGAAAAAAAATCCCCCGTGAGAGGACGAAAAAAGTTTAAAATTCTAATTCTTCATAAAGTGAACAAAACCAGATAGAAAAAGCTACATATTCCATCCATATGGTATTCTGCAAGGAGAGGACATAAAGTTCAGGTCACTGATGGTCTGAGGAAAGGCTGAGCACAAAGGGTTAACCACGAAACTGTCACGCATGTACAGGGTTCGATGACAGACGTCATTAAGTACACATCCCTGTATTTTCGAAAACTGGAATAAGTGACCCTAGCTGCATCTAATGTAAGACATCAGTACGCATGTCAGAGCTCCCAAGACAGAAAGTCACCTGGGACGTGTGTCTATGTGTGAACGTCTCAAGTTCACCAAGAGGAAACAGAGCTGATCCAAGTGGCTGTGGCAAGGGCTGCTCTGAGTGACTTCAACAAGGCTGAAGACTCAGAGGAAATCCCTGCAGGGGCTCTGGGGACTCTTAGTAACGTCACCCCTCCTCCATGTGACACGTTCTTACCAAGTCTGCAGAGACTTCAATGTTTACTCAGTTGAACAAAAAGATCCAGTTATTGACAGCTGAGTTCTCACTATTCGGAGGTTGTCAAGAAATAGCAAAGAACTCAAATACTGCGATGCAGGTTTAGAGTGAAAAAATAGCATTATGAACTAATTTATCCATCACGTAAGTAGAAGAGCTAAGAAATGCCTCTCTTGCCCCTCTGCTCGCCAAACTCCTCTCCTCCTCCCACCCTGGATCCTCTCCTCTGTTCCTCTGACACAGGGAGTCCATTTCTGCCACTTTTTGTCTCTCTCCTGACAGTCTTTCCTGCCCCTCCCTCTTGTCATTTCATGACAAAGAGGAAACATAAAGAAAGGAAACTGAGCTTTGGTAGATCCTTTCTGGATTCGAGGCAGATATTTAGTCCTTTCCAAAAAGGCCTTGATTCTTCTCTGTCTTGTGTCCAGACTGACACTACCAATTAAAAGTTCAGACTGAGGGGCTGGAGAGATGGCTCAGCGGTTAAGGCACTTGCCTCCAGTGCCTAAGGCCCCGGGTTCAATTCCCCAGGACCCACATAGGCCAGACCCACAAGGTGGTGGCCCTGGTTCTCGCTCGCTCTCTCTCTCTCTCTCTCTCTCTCTCTCTCTCTCTCTCTCTCTCTCTCTCTGCTTGAAAATGAATAAATAAAATATTAAAAGAAAACTTTAAAAAAAAGTTCAGACTGAGACTACATGAAAGTCCTTCAGTTTGTAGTCTCACTACTTAGTGTCTTAGACTTGACATAATTCACATTGTACTTCGTGACAAATGAGAGCTTTCAAGAAATGGAAAACAAAGGGCTGGAGAGATTCCTCAGCAGTTAAGTGTTTGCCTGTAAATCCTAACGACCTGGGTTTGATTCTCCAGTGCCATGTTTCTGCACTGCATGTGCCCATACTCTCTCTCTCTCTCTCTCTCTCTCTCTCTCTCTCTCTCTCTCTCTCTCCCTAGCTCTATCTGTTTCTCTCTCTGCTTGCAAATAAATAAATAAAAATATTGAAAAATACCAAAGAATCATAAAAATGATAAAACTGTCCTATTTTAAACTTGAAATCAAAATAAATATAATAAATAAATAAAATAAAAAATATAATAAAACAGATTTGGTTTAGTCCTCCCCACTTTGTAATCCCAGCACTTGACAGGTGGAGGCCAGAAGATCATTAACTTGAGGCTACCCTTGACTAACATGCCAGAGGTTAGCCTGGGCTACATACTGAGACACTGTTTCAACAACAATAAAACAATAACAAGCTGGGCATGGTGGTTGGCACACGCCTTTATTCCGAGCACTCAGGAGCAGAGGTAGGAGGATGGCTGGGAATTCGAGGCCAACCTGGGACTACAGAGTGAGTTTCAGGTCAGCCTGGGCTACAGTGAAAGACTACCTCAGAAAAAAACAAAAGAAAAGAACAAAAAGACACAATAACAGGAAAACAGCAAAAGGACCACATAGTAAGGTATGGAAAATGTTTATCTCTGAGACATTGGAGAATGGATAGATTTCTCAGAAATATCAATGTGGCTTTTTCTTTATAGTCCATAAAGAGTTACAACATTTAGTGGGCCAACAATGAGTTGTTATCCCCAATTCCCCGCTGCCCTCCCCTCCCCACTCCGCTGGATAACCTCCTCCATGGATCAATCCTTGTGATCAGTCAATGTGGCTTTAAAGCCTTGTCAGACCCTTTTCCAACAGGACTCTGAAGGAGTCTGTGCTCTCTCCACGTGATGGCATCATCCATGGTAGATGGCAAGCGGGCGGGCGTCTCCAGACCTCTTTGAGATCCCAGCAGTGCCATCCTGGAGCAGGGACCAGAAGAACCTCCAAAATGTGGGACGGAGAATCATTGAGTACTAGGCTGTCCATGTCCCCTACACAAAGACTGATCCAGACGGCCTATGGAGGAGGATCTCCAGCTGACTGGGGATGGGGAGGGGGGCAATGAGGAATTGGGGATAACAACTCATCGTTGGCCCACTGAACAATGGAACTCATTATGGACAATAAAAAAAGTGGGACCAAATCACTGCTCTTCCCTCAGGTCCATTTCCAGTGTGGGAACTTTGCAACCTCTTTGCATTTAGAATAAAACAAGATTTATTTGATTTCACAGCAGGATGGTTTTGGAATCTTATGACTAAGAGAAGAAAAAAACATTATGAAAATCAAACCTGTGGTCATTGTAAAGTGTCTGCAGGGGACCAGTCCATGACCTTTTAATTCTAGTAAGTTCTATAACCCAGAAAAGTTACCCTAGTAAATGAATGTCAGCGATCTGCTTCGTGTCCTCAGTAACATCATTAGTTTATTGTACCCAGACTTAGTTCTGAGAAATGCTTAGAAGTGTTGGGAAGATACTAAATTTCTATATTTCAATGTCCTAGTTACTTTTAAAGAGAACTTCTTATTTTCAGTATCTCCATACTTAATGAAACAATTCCCGATGGGCTGTAGAACGAATCAACAGCAACGAACCACAGTTTCACCCTGAGAATCATGCTGAGTGTTCAGTGACAATCCTGAAGCCATCATAAGGCCACCATGGCAAGAATCTGTGGACACTCTGTGGAAGGGGCATTGAGAAAATAGTTCATAATTTTTTTATTAAATATTTTATTTATTCATTTTCAAGCAGAGAGAAACAGGAGATAGATGATGAGAGAGAGAGAGAGAGAGAGAGAGAGAGAGAGAGAGAGAGGGAGGGAGGGAGAGAGAGAGCACCAAGGCCACCACCCTGTGGATCTGGCCCATGTGGGCACTGGGGAATTGAACTGGGGGCCCCAGGCACTGGAGACAAGTGCCCCAACCGCTGAGCCATACCTCCAGCCCAGTTCATAATTGTTGATATCGTTTCCTCATGGGTAGTCATGTCAGCTGCTAGTGAGGTATAAATGCTGGTTGGCAGGAGCAGTTTTGCTCTAGATTGTCGAGAAGCATAGCCCATCCTAAATGTGTATTAGTTCCAAACTGCGATGATTGTGTTCCAAGGGTAAGATTCATCTTGCCATTATGTGTTCGGTTGTTTGCCTAGGTTCAGGTCTTAATCTTCTCCTTCATTTTGAAGAGTGGAAACTTGTCTCTTTCCCTCACTGTGTTTGGATCATATGTCTTGTTTACTGCGAAATTTAGCCAGTGACATGCCATGCATATCAGATTTAATTTAATCTCTGCTTTGCTTCCTCAATTAACTCTCATAAATTGCCTATAAATATATTTCATCAACACACATAAACATGCTTTTTTGAGTGAGGAAATGTGTTCAAACTTGAAACCAATAGGTGCCCCTTTGTTCACTTACTCATCTGTGGCTGTATCCTGAATGTCTAGTAAATGTGAATACAGTAAGGAACTCTTATGATGGGTCGAATTTTCCCAAAAAATTCTGTAAAAATTGAGGGTGAAAGATACCTCCATTTCTCTTCCGATGAGCTCAATGCTGCCCCGGTAGGTCTTGCCTTACGTGTAATCATTATTCTTAGTTTAGAAAAGAGATCTCAAAATGCTAATTTTAAATATTCTTTCTTTTCTCTTTTAAGGTAGCATAGGAGACATTAAGATATGAAAATTTTATCAATATTACAATGTTGAAAGAAGTTAGAAAGACTCCTTTGTTAAAACAGCGTTCACTGATTTTTAATACGTACCCAGAATGACATTGAAAGTTGAGGATGCACTGAGGACCATGACACAATATTTCAGAACAGCAGAGTCTAACTGTATATATGAAATTGAAAATGAATTTTAGGTTAATAATTTAAGTAGGGCCGGAGCCCACGTAAAGCCAGAATGCCCAGGGAGGTGCGTGCATCTAGAGTTGGTTTGCAGTGGCTAGAGGCCCTGGTGTGCCTATTCTCTCTGTCTTTCTCTCTTACCTCTATCTCTTTCTGATTGCTAATCAATGAAATTAAAAAGCTGGGTTTAGAAAGTTTGGGGTGATGAGCTCAAGGAATTGAGTTTTCTTCAAAACAGGGAGTTGAAGATCTTGCTTACTATCATTATAGAATTTCTCAATACTGAGGAGAGAGACAGGGCTGTGAGTACAAACGTGAAACTCCCAACCTCCTTGTGGTAGTTGATGCATAAATAAGATTCCCTCCCTCGCCAAAGCTGTATCATCCACAGAGAAAAACGAGTAAGTAAAGGTGACAGGCACAGACACTGATCAAGAGCCAATGAGGGTTTGGGAGACACGGTCTTCAAAGCATTCTGAGATCCGAGGATCTGGGAGAATGGACTCCCAGGCAACCTTTGAACCATGTAACATGCGTACGCCAGACATTTTGCTCTCAGCGTTCAATTTTCATAAACCTTTGTGTTTCTATTTGGGAGCAAATAAAATAAAATGGATCCATACGGATCTATTTTGTTGAGCAATTCAGAGTGACCTGGGCAAAAGATAATATCCCCGAAGACCTGGTTGGCCGGTTGCTTCCCCCTCAGTGCTCAGCAGTGTGGTGGTCTTCTGCCTGGGGAGCTCTCACTGTTTTCTCCGGCAGGATGACTCAGACAGCTCTCTGTGAGGCCATGGCCTCTGCCTGCTGGTAGTTTCATCTCTTGCCCATAGTTGTGAATTATTTCCTTTACAACAAATGTAAATGACGCACTCTTTTGTTTCTCATTTTCTTCCTCGTTTTTGTCTATCATTCAACCTCTAAGGTCCCAATCAATAAGTCAATATTGGATAAACATGGACAACGTAAGTTTAGAGTAGATACAACATCTTCCTGTGGTCAGAGGAGATAGAGGTCCCCTTCTACTGCAGTAGAGAAAAATAAAAGCATTTCCAGTTTCATGCGTCCAGCGTACTTATCTACCTCTACACCAACAAAGTAGCACACTGGTTAAAGTTTGTGGTATTACAGCAGCATTTTGGGCTGATGGCTCAGAGGACAAAGGTGCCTCCTTGCAAAGCCGGATGACCTGGGTTCAATTCCCCAGTACCCACGTAAAGCCCGATGCACAAAGGGGCATATGTGTCTGGAGTTCCTTTGCAGTGACAGAAGCCCTGGCATATACAAACTCTCTCTCTCTCTCTCTGTCTCTCTCTCTCTCAAATAAATAAATAAATGAAAACAGCATTTTTCTTTCTATATGCTTATGAAAATTCCATCTGGCTAATGACAGAAGTACCTTTTGTAGACTTAAAATAGTTGGAGTATTATATATAATAGCATATAAATGCATCTAATTTAACCACCTTCACTTTAGTCATTTTCTGTCATCTTCATAGTAGGAAAAGGAGAAACTAATTCACAGTGTATATTAGGAAACAGAGGCATGAAGAATTTAAATAAATCTCCAATTACAAGGCAAAAACTTGTCCAATTTGACTTTGTAATACACTTAGTACAGTGACTGGCCAGTAGCAAGCTCAATTGTAAGTTTTTAACTTAATGAGGGATTCTAATGAATAATCACACAAATTTAGAGTCACAGAATGTTTCAAGAAATGAAATGTTCTTAAACCACCAGACTTTCCATAATTTAATAAGCACATACTTTTTGATCCAGACAATGGGAAATATGGATAACTGCCTTTAATACTATCATTGACTTGCTTCAAGAAGAGATCAGGGATATGCTTACCATAAAATTTTACCTCATCATGTAGTAATTCTATATATGTGGTAAATTTATGATGTTTGTGGATACCACATATGTATAAATTCCTCAGATCCATTTCTAGAATTTTCACCTTTGCTTTACAAAGCTGTTAGGATATTTTGCCACAGTTTCAAGAAGTCCAAATGGCAGTAAAGGTCAATCCTTTTAAGCAGCCGAGAACATACAAAAGCATGATTATTTCAGTTACAGAATCCAAGGGTACAATACCAAATTGTTGAAGAAAATGGCTGGGTACCTGAATTCCTGGCAACATGAATTTTCACAAACATTTTAGTTTGTCATTGACACAATAGAACTAACTAAACTCATCTATTCTTTCAGCAAAATGAATGCTCTCAAAAGACTATTGTTCATTGGTCAAGAACGACAAAAAATGTTCAGTTCCTGACTTTATTATGAGGACAGAATGTACTTTCGTCCGTTTCCTGTCAACAGCATACTTTGGTATTTTGACAATGTAAGAAAATGAGTCCCATTGTATTGTGACCAACTTTACTTTGGATTTTTTTTTCTTCTGGTATAATATGCATTTTCTCTAGACTAAGAAAAGAGCTCTCTGTGCTTGAGTGCTTGGTTGGAAGGGATTTAGAATCGCTGAAGTCCTGGCAAGGATCTGGAGGGTGGTTTTCCAGGGCTCAGCTCAGATGGCTTCACCCAAGTCTGTAGACATAGCTACAAAGTTCAGTGGTAAGCTTTGCAGTATGAGCTAGCAATTCAAGAGCACTGTATTTGTGAAAATGCAGTCTGAATATTTCTCACTTGTCTTGAACCTCGTTCTTTTTTGCCTCTGATCTGTCAAAGGCATGGGGGGGGGCATAGTGGAAATATTCCTGAAGCAGCAAAATGGGTAAGTGTTCTGAGTTCTGTTTGACTCAGATATTTGCACTAAAAACAATATATATTTTAATAAATGTTCGTTTAAAATAAGACAATAAATTGCATAAGTCAGAAGATAGCAATGAAATAAATTCCAAACTTACGAAGGAATTCCAACGCTTCCTGCCAGATCAGATTCATTAATTCTCTAACAGGAACTCGGGCCAATCAGAGGGTTTCTTCTTATCATCCAAACACACCTTCTGCGTATATCCAAGTCTCTGCCCAGGCAGAGTGTCATTCTAATAGACAGTCCCAAGAGACGCTTGCTTCATCAGACACCTTCCCTCAGCCACTTTGAACCATAAACTAGACCTTGGTTCAGCATGATTTCCCAGATGTAGTTTCTTTTGAAGCTTTTCTTATTCCATCTTCTTTACGGATTTATCATTCTAATGAATCCACGTAGTCCCCGAGGACCAGAGGAATACGTCTCATCCCTACTTGTCTAGAGTTACCTTCCTTTCCCTCTCCTCACAGGACTTAGTGAGCAAACCCAACCCCAGCATATTCTGTGTAGCCTGATGTCTGACTTACTAAAAAATCTCTTCCCAAAGTCTTGTCAATATATAATGTTAAGATATTTATAATTGGTGCCTCCTATGTGTTCTAAAATAATAAGGACAATTTCAAATGTACGCATGGACATGGATATCAGAAACCAGAGCCTAGGTAACTAAAGTGCATTTTATGAACCTCCTTTGGATCTCATTTGCATTATCTTTGAATTTATGAATTCAACATTAAACTTTAATGGGACATTCTCTCAAATGTCATTATGTTGTCTTCTAACAGAAAGCAAGAGGGGCTGTTACTGATGTTTTGGGATCTAGCATCATAGTAGCGTGCAGTAAAAGTGTGAATGAATTAAATAATATTACAGCGTAGTTCTAGGAAATAATCCTTGTCAGAGGTATTTCCACAGGTGATTCTTGACTTACTTCTCAGGTGGCTCTGCCAAGTTCTCCATCTGCAGAACAGTTCCTAAGTTAGCAACACAAAATCCTCTCTGCCCTAAGGGGCATCTTCCCTCATCTCGGCTTATCTCTGGGGCGTATTTCTAGCTGTTATCAGCCCACCTGTCTATCATCTATCTGTCATCATCTCCCATCTCCATCTGTTCCCTGTGCATCATCTATCTATCCCATCTGTCTATCTATCTATCTATCCCATCTGTCTATCTGTCTCAGTCAGATGTTTATCACTGTGTATCTCCCTTCCTGCCAATCTCTATATCTACTTATGTCTACAGTAGTAAGAACAGCTCCAAGGCACACAGAGGCCATTCCTCGCTGTTGGAGCTCGAAGAAAAGGCAGCTGATGTCCTGCTGCCCTCTTAGGGAGACGCTGAAGATGACTGCCGTCCACAGGCCCGAGTCTTGTTCGTCTAGACGGATTTCCTGACAGTATCACTGCTGAGGGCTCTGAGCACCTGTCAAGGAGGAGTCTCTAGCACCATCCACTCACGCTTCCATTCAAATCTGGGGACATCAAGTGGTACCTGGTCATTTTCTTGCATTTTGACTTCTCTGCCTGATGCCTATTGACTTGGGGCCACCCTACTTCTGAGGAACAGGATGCATTATTTTTCAGAGTAGGCATTGTGATTCTTCTTTTTTTAAAAAACGTTCTCTTGTCAGAATTCTCTTCTTTTTTGAATATTTTATTTATTCATTTTCAAGCAGAGAGAGAGAGAGAGACAGAGAGAGAGAGAGAGACAGAGAGAGTACACCAGGGCCACCACCTTGTGGGTCTGGCTTATATGGGACCTGGGGAATTGAACCCTGGGGCCTTAGGCACTGGAGGCAAGTGCCTTAACCGCTGAGCCGTCTCTCCAGCCCAGTAATTCTTTTAATTCAAGAAGAGGGATTTTGAGTGCCTAGCTGGAGCTTGTAGCACTGAGTTAGGCGCAGCCTTGACTTGGCTTTAGGTAGAAGGTTCTCTGCAGCGGAAACCGGGTGGTTAACTGGTAAACCCATCAATGCACTTAGTGGGCAACTGGGAATAAGAACAAAGGTGGCCCTGCCATCCCCTCTCCCTGAATGTCCCTGCTTAGCCTGGCTCCAGCTGCCAGCATCCACGTGTCTTCAGCCCGAAGCCAGAGGAGTATCTACACCGAGCTCTGGGAAGACGGGGTGTCCTTGTACAGCTTCTGTACTTAGGGGGCTGTGGCACAGAGTCACCCAGTAAGATCCACACGTGTGCACACACGGGGGAGCATGAAGGAGCAAGTGTCACCGTCTTCCTTCCTCTTCTGCTTTCTGCCATCCCAGGGGGAGGCCCCTCGCTCTGCACAGACGGCCACCGCGCTTGCATTCTCGCTTCAGTTAGACGGGGCGCATCGGCTGTGCTCATCCAGAGACATCAACCACATTGTATGTGGGTCCTGGGGACAAGTATTCTGGCTCAAAGGCTCATCGAAGCTTGATTGTAACTAGTTCAAAATGGGTCTCACATCTTGATGGGCCATCTGAACACACCGTCCTCACATCTTGATGACAGTTCTGAACACGCCGTCCTCCACTACCCGTTACTTACAGAAGTACATTTATGAGGCAAATCAACATTTCACCATGTTGGCTGCTTCAGAATGGTGCAATATACTCAGCAGACACTTGGTCAGAGGCTCAATCCTGCGCATTCTCCAATATCCGTGGGTCTTTCTTGTTCAAAGCAGTGCTGTGTGGCCTTCTCTAGTGGTAACTGAAGCTCGCTCTGTCTTCACTGGATGGCTGACCTCTTCCCTGCCTGGGCTCATTTGGGGATTGCCCAGGTGCCAAGTCTAGAAGCTCCAAGGCGCCTGTGGACAAGCCAGCCTCTCCACTGACATTTGAGAGGCTCTATGGAAGAGAAAATCCGGCATAAAATAAGTATAGGCGCGAGTGATGATAGTTGCTTGTAACATGCAAGGCAGAGTCATTAGGTCAGTGTGCAAACCCTACTGAGCACCTAGTAGATGCGGAGCCCAAACTGTCTTGGCCACAGTACGGAGCACCCTACAATCCAGCTTTCCATCCGTCTTTTACACAAGTTCTTTGAGAATTGTCTAAAATTTTCCCTTTAGCCCAACTGGTAAACTTTAAACCAGTGGGCTCATAGAACCTAAACAACCTTGTTATAAAACTTCAGGATTTTGGTTCAAATGCCATGGCCATTTCACTAAAGCACAGGGGTACTTAGAATTCTCAGAGTCGCTCTCCTCAGTGAAGTCTTGTCTTTGGTCTGACAGTAGTCAAGGGGATATTGATTATAGACCTTTCCAGAATATGTAATTTAGTGAGATTGAAGACGTTACCACCGCGTGACAAGATATGCCAGACCTTCCTGTAAATCTCCAGAAGTCTCTCGTAATGCTTCCTGATGTGGCTGAGGACAATTACTTTTTGGTGAGGAAGAGGGAGGCAGAGGGAGTGGTTCTTCCAAGGTCAGGTAGGATTAGCAGGAGGAGGAAGGCTGAGGGAATGCTGCCCAGACCCACTGGAAGGACAGACGTTCAGAACATAGACTGAGTGCAGCTGTGTCCCTTGACAGCTCTGTTCTTTCTTCAATCACTGACTAAGACAGAGGCCACTGTTGGCTGGGAGGGGTGACATATTGGAGAAAGTAGGTAAGTTCCCAGAACCCAGGGAAGCTGTTATATCTAGTCCTGGCTCACTGTCTCCTCCTCCTCCTCTTCTTCTTCCTCTCTCTTTCTTTCTCTCTGTCTGTCTCTCTCTGTTTCTCTCTGTCTCTCTGTCTTTCTGTCTCTGTCTGTCTGTCTGTCTGTCTCTGTCTCTGTCTCTGTCTCTGTCTCTGTCTCTCTCTCTCCCTATCTCCCTCCTCCCCTTCATCTTTCCCTGCCTAGCTTCACCACAGATCCAAAGCACTGGGGCCACTGACCCATCCAGAATCCTTGGAGAAAATATCAGAAATAAAAACAGGTAAGATGGAAACATAAAATCACAGGATATTGAACGCTCTTTAAGATGCTTCTACATATTTATAATGGTCTAAATATTTTTTTCCTTTCATTCCATCATTATATTTAAGTTTCCCTTGTTCTCAATTATGGTGAACTTATTCAAAATTATCAAGCCCCAGCATAAGACTATGAAGAGTTTGTAAATGTTGTTTTCAGTATTAGGAGCGTCTACCTTCTTCTCTTTAAGAATTCCCACTCAAACTTATACCAACTTTATTCCAAATTGCTTTAACCTTCTTCTTCTCTATTTAAGACACTAAAGTTTGTTGCACTTCCCAAGGTTTGCATATGACAGGCTGCATTCCAAATAATTAAAGTGGGGCTTGTCAGTGGGTGCATGATTACATATGTTTTTGTATACTGGAAAATCATAGTCTTACTGGAAAGCATGAATGTTTACAGTTAATATTTTCCACCAGGTTATATCATTTTGATATAATGGCCAAGTTTAGTATTGGTAAATTTAGTAGTGTCACTATTTGACACCATTAGATTATTATAAAAACTTTAGAAATAGCAAAATTCTTTCGCGTATAAAGTGTAAAAGTCTTGCCATTTGAAATGATCTGAAAGTGCAACTAAAACTTTTACATGATTTAGTTTTCTGTTCAAATAGAAGTGATTTGTTTCTGAGATTTATGTTCCTGTTTTCTCATTACATGAATGGCACACATGATTTCTCTTGATTTCCAGAATTGT
>PVHP010048183.1:0-12598 GCA_004024765.1 Zapus hudsonius | reverse complement strand
GCATCTCGATGCAGAAAATTTTGTACAACTATATTTATAGCAGCTCAATTCATAATAGCCAAGAATTGGAATCAACCCAAATGCCCATCCATGGAGGAATGAACAATGAAACTGTGGTATATTTACATGATGGAATTATACTCAGCTGAAAGGAAAAATGGCACATCAAAATTTAGGGAAAAATGGTCTGACTTTGAGCAGATCTTACTAAGCAAACACTCAAAAGAACAGAGAATGGAATGCTACATACTCTCCCTCATATGCGGTCCTTAGCCAGGATAACCGTTTTCTTTATCCAGACTAGTAGAAAGAACTGAGAAGGTATAAGAGTGGGATAAGTGAAGGGGGGAGGGAAAAGGCTCAAACATGAGGCCAAACCAAATTAGGTTCAAAATCATAAAATTCTCGCGAGCATACTGTAACCTAAAGAGTAAGTAGTGGGTGTCAACTGGTAAGAGGGGCCATGAGTAGTAGGGAAGATAGTCTGAGTCTGTGAACAATTGAGCAGTCTGACAGCCCCAGGTCCAGGCCACTGGTTCCTTCCCTCACTGAGCTGTTGACCAAAGTCATCCATGAGGTTACAAAGACAAGACAGAATTCTGTCAAGGCTCTTGAATGCTCTCCCCAGGCCTGAGGCAAAACCCTGTTGCTGAAGAAACCACAGAATACCATCGTTCAGCATCGAGAGACTCTTCGAGGCCTGGAATGGTAACCAGCTCCCAGATTGCAGTTAGTGCAGTGCTGGAAGACACTACACAAGCTGCCAGGGGAAGCTGAACAACGACAGCTGGGTTAAACAGACCACTGACATGAAACACAGTCTGTGGCCATGAGTAGACTGACCACACCTCCTTCTGAGAGAGAAAAGGAAACCAAAAAAGGAGCATGTGTGCAATGGAGGAGCCTGAGCCTGGGGGAGACAATCAACAGCTATTAAATTCGGCCAAATATCCCACTCAATGAGGGGGAACCCTTGATTGGAACCGGGGATTCAGGGCGATATGCAACGGATCACATACTCTTGGGCTACCAAGAAAAGATGCACTATGCGAGTGACTGCCGGGGAGGCTTTTGAAAATAGAAGCTAAGTAATCCAGATAGTTGTATATTTGTTAACGGATACTGACCTCATTCTCCGATGGAGATTGTGTTTGTATTTTTCAGGATACAGTGAGGGAGCTGTGGCCCATATAACCCTACCAACTGACTACAGGCAGAAAGCTGAGATCCTGGCATGAGATGAGCCACCACAGTCATACGGGGGAGGATTCATATGGAACCCCACAGAGAATGATTGGATGTATAAGGGACTCACAGCCATAGACATTCAATCAATAAAAGATAAGCCAGTGTGACAGAAACCAATGAATCTCGACACAAAATCCCCTAAGCTCACATCACCATAGCAGCCTCAATACTCGCCCACCACGACTCAGGGAACTGAGCGGAAGAGGGGGCGGAAAGATTGTGAGAGCCGTGGTGGGGGAGAATAGCAGAGACTTGGCAACCCTCAGTAACTACACACTTGAGACATGAGAGCCAGGCTGAAGAATGAGCTATCCATGGTCCCCTACTACAAAGACTGATACAGACGGCCCACGGAGGAGGATATCCAGCTGACTGGGGATGGGGAAGGGGGGCAACGGGGAATTGGGGATAACAACTCATGGTTCGCCCATTAAGCAATGTAACTCATTATGAACAATAAAAAAAAAAGTAGTTTAGTTTTAGAAAGTTGGAGAGCTCTTCACAAGAAAGACAACACAGTATAAGCAAGGAAATGAAAGAAGAAACAAAGTGTACTTTTGAACTGCTTATTAAGGAGAACAAGTAGGCTTGAATCCTGCTGGGAATATTCTAAAAACTGTGTGGTAAAGTTACCAAAATCTTTGTATGCCAACTGTGATGGTTAAATTTTGTTGTCAACTTGACCTGTTTAGTAATCTTGGGTGGGTCTCTGAGGTTGTTTAAAGGAAGGCAGCCCTCTCAGTAGGAGGCAGAATGTAAGGGAGCTCAGGGAGCTAGAAACAAACATCACTTTCTGGGAGGGCAGTGCAGGAAGGAAATTCCAGAGACTTGGGGAGTAAACAAGTCTGAGAAAAGGTTGCAAGACCCCCACCCAAAGGCTACAAGAAGGGGAAGGAAATTCCAGAGACTCAGGGAGTAAACCAGTCTGAGAAAAGGCTGTAAGACCCCCCCCCCAAAGGCTACAGGAAGGAGAAGAAAGTTCCAGAGACTCGGGGAGTAAACCAGTCTGAGAAAAGGTTGTAAGACCCCCACCCAAAGGCTACATGAAGGGGAAGGAAATTCCAGATACTCAGGGAGTAAATGAGTCTGAGAAAATGTTGCCAGACCCCCACCCTAAGTCTACATAAAGGAGAAGGAAATGCCCCACCTACCCCCACCCCCACCTCCCCCTGTTTCCTGTTGTGTGTGTGTGTGTGTGTGTGTGTGTGTGTGTGTGTGTGTGTGTGTGTGGTGCTGGTGATTTTTTCTTTCTGCTTGGGCTGATAAAAGGGGAAGGGGGATGACCTCTTTCACCATTATGGAATTTCCCTTGGATCTGTAGCTTGAATAAATTCTTTCCTCCCATAGCTGTGCCTGGTTTGGAGGTGCATCCCAGTGAGCTATGCCACCAACTAAAAATTTTAAAGAACAAAAAAGGAAACATACCCAGCGTCAGCATTCAGTGCTTGCATTCACTTCATCTTTTCACTTGACTTTGTAATTGAACAAGGATTGCATAAATATTGTTTTATTTATTTTTTTAAAAAGAACTCTTTGGAATTCTCTTCAGTTTCCACACCAAGTAACACATAATCTGTGGTCTTAATCCACCAGCCACCATCCTTCCAAGGTTAAGGGCTGTTTCTGGGAGAGTTCTATTTTTCTTTACATATGTGCTGAGGAAGTTGGTAAGGTGCCAGAGAAACATCTAGGGCAGAAAAGCAGAGAGAATGAAGGGCTTAAAGTGAGTTGCTGATGGCTTGTGTATTACCAATTGACTCTGAAACTCAGGGCACTCGCAATGAAAGTGGCATTATATATGCAGTTCTTCCTTTTTTATCAATACTATTTGTTTTTCAGCAAGTAAGTGACCATCTTAGGCAAGTTCTTCATTGCACATATTTACATTATTTGATGACACTGGCAAGTGATAAGAATGCAGAGTGGAGGGCTACTAGCTCTCAGCTCTGATCACCCTGAAATTGGGAGCTCTTAACTCTTTTCCTTTTGGGTTTCCACTCTCATTATTTTTCCTTGCCCTGAATCACAGACTCTTAGAAAGCAGAGTCTTTAGAAATGATCAGCCCAGCCCTTTTTTAAATCATAAATGGGAAAACTGAGGCCCACAGAGGAGAAATTGCCAATTTTGCAAAGTCTACCAGTGGCCAAATCAAAACTCGTATTCCTAGCATCTTCTCGCTGTTCGCTACATCACAGCTCTGCTTAGTTTCTATTATCCTACAGGATTGATTTTTTACCAGCAGAGTGAAATTGATCTAAGCTCTCTGAAGCACACACATGTGACTGATATATGAGAAACTGATGTGCTCAATGAGCCCAACCAAAATCTTTTCACACTTACAATGTATCTATCAAGCATGCTATATGCTTCCATATTGAAAAACAATAATGCTTTCTGATGATATGGTCTTTCAATTCTCCAAAAAGCTTACACATTTATTTATGTCATTTTATTCAAGAAGCTGTAAGATTTGTTTTTAACTACTGACAGGCTCCTGCAGGCTAGTATCTATTGTAAATATGTGTCTAATTGTTAGCGGGTGATTTATACTTCTGGTTTTTGTGGTAAGGTTCAGGACAGATTTGCATCAAAATCCTGCTAAGCCACAGGAAATGGGTACAGTGGAAATATGATGTTTACACAAACAAAAAGTGAGATTACTAGCCCAGCTGGAGAACATTGTGCCACATTCATTCTCAACCTCTAATTGACCTGCAGCTCTTCTTGATTTCTTCTTCCCCCATGGAATCTGGAGCATGGTGGGACTCTGGAGGTTTTCCCTTTCAGACTCACTTTGGATGGCATGAAACAGTAGGTAGCTGATTAGCTTCAAGAGCCTTAGGTTAGAACATACTAGGCTTGAGTGCCTAAAGTCCCATGCCAATAAAGGAAGATATCTGTGATGTTGGCTCCCATGGAGACACTCATGCTGACCTGCAACCTCCATTGTGGGCTCACATTAAAATATAGTGGTGATGCTAAACCAGGCCATAGTGAAGATGCTAGGCAGGAAAGCTTCTTGACTACCACAGACTGTCATCCAATTGAAATAATATTTCAGATCATATTCTCATGTGTTCGATACTCTTTGGTCCTTCAGTACAGGAATCCTTTGTTCTTGTGTCCAGTTTATAACATCTCAATAGTGAAAGGATTAGACACATTGTTGGGAAGCTTATGAGTAAGAGAAAGCTCATCATTCCCCAGAGTTTTCAAAGGATTCAAGGTGTTCTTTGGGAAATGGCTTTTTATTATCAGAGCAGGTTGAATAGAACTTTTAAGATAGCCCCATGGTCACAGTCCAGAACCTCCCACATCCTATGTACCATATCCTACCAGTCATCTTAGAAATTGGTTTCCATCTGGAATGCACTATCAGAGATTGCTATGGGATGATGAAGAGATTGCAGAAAACTCAGTATCTCCAGGCCCATCCATTCACTCTGATCTGGCTGTCTTCTCCTGTCCTCCTGTTCTAGGGCAGGGCATAGATGACTTAGAAGCACACATCAGATGATAGAGATGCCTCAGTCCTTCCATATTCTTCTCTTCAAGTCACTTCTCTGGGGGCTATCAGATGTAAATAAGGAGAAAACATTTCTTTTTTTTTTTTTTTTTTTTTTTTTTTTTTTTTTTTTTTTTTGGTTTTTCAAGGTAGGGTCTCGCTCTAGTCCAGGCTGACCTGGAATTCACTCTGTAGTCTCAGGGTGGCCTCGAACTCATGGCGATCCTCCTACCTCTGCCTCCTGAGTGCTGGGATTAAAGGTGTGTGCCACCACGCCCGGCCAGGAGAAAACATTTCTTATCACCAGAATCCTACTGCACCATTCCAAAACATTTTCCAAAAGACTGGCTTTTGTTTTTGTTTCTCAAGGTTGGGTCTTGCTGGAGCCCACGCTGACCTGACTATGTAGTCTCTGGCTGGCCTCAAACTCAAAGTGATCCTCCTACCACTGCCTCCCAAGTACTAGGATTAAAGATGTTTACCACAATGCCCTGCAGGACTGTTTTTTTTTTAAGACAGGTTTGTTTAAGGTTTGTAATTTAGTAATGCCCCCTAGAATGTGGTGAGGAGGCTAGATCAGGAAGGTAACCCTTGCTATATATTTTATAAAGCACAGGCTGGCCTTAAACTCACTATATATGAAAGTATGACCCTGAATTTCTGATCCTCCTACCTCCACTCCCTGATTGTTGGGATTCGGTGCACACACCATTATGCCCAGTTTATGTATTTGGTAGGGATCAAATCCACGGCTTTGTGCATGCTAGGCAAGCTCCCCACCTACTAACTGAGCTAAATCACCATTCCCAGGATTTGGTGATTTTCTATTAACTATCTCTTCTCACTTTCCTTGCTCATAAGTATAAACTTTGAACTTGGGGTAGGGTAGGATTGGGGAGTAAATGAAATGGAAGTATCGACACAAGGAAGTGTGGCATGAATTGCTGAGTGAGAAGGCTGATGAAGAACACTGACCTCACTTTCCATCTTTGCACACTTCATCACAGTCCCCTGAGCTACAGAGTGAGAAGGCTGCTTTTGACTTTCCCATTCTGTTGCATGCACTCCTTCACCTCTCCTTCCCATCACCAGCTGTCATCAGATGAACCCATAGTGGGTGACTAATTGTTGACTCACCCCCAGACAGGGAGGTTCTCCAGGGATCAGTGCACCAAAAAAAAAAATGCATAGAGTTTGCAGTTGAGCCAGGTTAAATGTAAATTACAACTCAAACATTCACTGCATGATCTCGGAATAGTTAATGAGGAATCTGAGATTTCCTGTGCTTCTAAGAGAGATAATTAACTAGAGTTGTATATTGCATATCAGATTCATGAAGCACAGGGTGCTCACTACAATGAGTTTCCATTTTATGTAAACTTAGATTATGTGAATGTAAACTAGGACAATATAAAAATACTAATAAAGTCTTAATGCATGCAGAGAACATAGAATACAACAGACTTTAGTTTACATTTATTCCCGTGGGGAAAATCGCCTTAAATTATGCAAGTTTTGAATTATGCAATGTTGTTAGGAGCTAATCCTTTGCAAACCAATGTGACGGAGCATCTACAAACTGCCAAATGACTGTGAAGATTTCCAATTCCATAATTTCTAGCATGTGGGCCAGCTGTCCTGTCAAATGAGGGTCTCTGCCTCAAAGCGGAAGGCAAGGACTGACACCACAGGTTATCCTCTGCCCTCCACACATGTTCTATGGCATGAATGTGCCCACACACATATACATAAATCACAGAGACAAAAGGGTTTTTAACATAATGTTTGGTGATCACAGTCGCTTGTGAATTTTCTCAGCTACAGACAACTTCTCTCTCTTCATGTTCATAAATAATCTTCTTGATCAGCTTCTGGAGGAATGTCACGCTGTCTCAGGTCAGCCCAGTGGTGGAAATGTGGATGTAGTTAAATTGGCATGGGGTCCCATGGAAATATTTGCCTGAAGAATGGAGAGAGTGTAGGAACACTCAGTTAATGGAAAATGATGACCCATTCTTCTGTTCTGGGAATAAATATGGGGTAAAATATGACTCAACTCACAAACAACTGGCTTCATGTCTTAGGAAACACTGTAGTATCTGAACACAAAAACAAACAGTAGGGCTGCAGTAAAGAAATTCATGATTCACAACAGTTTTTCACTTTGAAACTAAAGTAAGCATGTAATCAATGAAAGCATGGACTCTAGAACACTTTCTAAAGATTTTTAAATAGTATTTATTTGCAAGCAGAGAGAGAAAACACACACACACACACACACAGAGAGAGAGAGAGAGAGAGAGAGAGAGAGGAGGAGGAGGAGGAAATGGGCATACCAGGGACTCTTGCCACTGAAAACCATGTCTCTAGAGGCATGCCACTTTGTGCATCTGGCTTTATGTGGGTACTGAGGAATCAAACCTAGGCCATCAGGCTTTACAAGCAAGTATCATTAACCACTGAGAAATATCTCTAGCCCGAATTATTTTACTTCCATAACATTACTGAAAACAAAACATGAATGGGAAACAGTTCTAAAAATATTGACATAACACTGAAACAAGTAAACAATAACAAAATATACATGCTTATCCAGTGCCATGAAAACCTAACACACCCAATTTGCTCTACTTTTCCACCAGATAGAAAGGATTGTAAGCTATATGAGTCATAAAATTACAAAAACAGTAAATTTCCTTCCCTTTCTTGAAAACAAATCAAGAATAATCCAGACACCATCAGCTATCAGTTCTGAAATACATGAGCTAATTTTTCTCTTTAGTTATCCTTTGGATAGCTGGCTCTTCATATGAAACAGTGATTGTGAAGTCATTTTGAGTATATGGATTTCTTGGAAAATTTGTCAATCAAGAGCAATTCATGAGGCACTTAATAGACACACAAATACTTGTGGTCAATGACATAAATTCAAATGATACTAGATCTTTAGCCTATATTTTAGTTGGGTAAATAAAACACATATGCATGAATACTAACTGGATCATTTAACTGGAAGTATATGACAAACAATAAAGATGGATGAGACCACCACGTGGTATGATAAGTACAGAAAACATCACCTTGAATGTGGAATTTGAGCTACAACTCAAGTAATTATTTGGAAATAAGCAGGTAGAGAAAAATGGATGAAGAATTGGCAAAGAGTGTTAGCTAGGGTTGTTTTAATCTATTAACACTGCTGACATTTGATGCTAAATAATTCTTTGTCCTGGAAGATGTTTTTTATTCTTTGTTGAGTACTTAGTACCATCCTTGGCCTCTACCTCTAAAAACTCCCCATTTACCAGTTTGAACAACTGAAATATCTTCAAACATTCTTAATTGTCCTTGAGAGCAACATCACCCCAGGTAGGGATCACTGGATTAGACATAGATACCAGGGCTTGGAGGGAATTCTTTTCTTATTGTGGGATTTAAAACTTCAGAATTCCTGGCATTTGAGCCAAATAACTCTATGGTGGAGGCCGTCCTGGTCATTATAGAATTGTTAGCATTTGTGACCTTAACCTACTGGATGTTAGTGGTGCCTTCCAGTGGTTGTGATAACTAAAAATATCTCCAGACATTACCAAATTTCCCTTGAGTTGCAAAATCACTCCTCCAATCGGGGAGTTGCTGGTATAAACAGTGAGTCATAGTAGGAATGTACTTGACTTCCTCAGGGATAAGTACAGTTGCTTAACCAAAGTGCAAAGTTTGCGTTAGGAAAGAGTGGGATAAAGTTGAATAACTAGGACGGACCCATACTGTATAGGATCTTGAACACTGGAGTCTGCAATAAGCACACATCGTGGTTCTTAAGTAAATGTGTTTCAAAATGGAATTGGTGTTTTAAATATAATCACACAGAAGCAAAAGGACTAAGTGCCATCAGGAGGAATTGGAAGGGAGAGGGACCAGTTGTTTCAATAACCAGATAGATCTATGTGTTAATGGCTTGGATTATAGCGACTTTTTTGGTGTGAAAAGAATAAACCCAAGGGTGCTTTGCAGAAAGAAGGGTTGAGTCTGTTCAACACACTAGGTATTAGAGGTGAAGGCAAGGAAAGAATCAGTAGTAAATCTAGGGTTGCTAATGAAAAGAAAGATTCTAATGAATGAGATGAATGGAGAATGAAGAGATGTTTAATTACATTGATTTTACAGCTACTAGCTGCAGACATTTTAGAATTAGCACAAGTGCACAAGAAAGGTCATGGCTGAGGCATGCTAGGGAGGCACCTTGGTAACATAAAAATCTGAAAACTGTGGATTGGTACAACAAAACGTTTTTGTTTTCTCATTCACATTGCACTCTACTCTGAAGTGAGTGGCCCTAGGACTTTCGGGAATCCTAGCTTCTTCTGTCTTATGGCACTGCCACTGAGAATGAGGGACATTTAAGGAAGACATTAGAAGCCTTGAAATAGAATGTAGAATTTCTGCCACATTCAATTAGGGATTCAACTGGACTAGATGACTGGAAAATCTGGTTGTCCTGGTAAAGGGATTGAGGTTGATAAGAATTTAGTCAATCTCTGCTATCACACACACACACACACACACACACACACACACACACACACACACACACACACACACACCTCTTCTCCTACCTCCAAATGCATAGGAATGAGAAGAAAGCTATAGAAGTAGATGAATAAATTGAGGGTATAAAGATAGTTTGGAAATTGAAAAAGAATAAATTTAAGGTACACAATAAATGACAAAGGTTCCATAAAGAATCCACAGACATTGTTAGAGAGTCTGGGAAAGAGCCAGCCCTGGGAAGAAGTTGAAAATATTGAAAGGAGATATTTATTCCAACAAGGAGGGAAGATACTGACTTCTGCTTTTAGGGACAAATAATGGCTTGATGATTATAAAAGGAGTTTCATATCTGTACTTCAAAATGATCATTAGCTTATCATATGAGAAATTTGAAACTTCAAACCTATCTCCCTGGCTTTCAATGCCTTCTCTGCCAGCACCCACATCTATCAACCCATCATCATACAACCCCAGTGAATGTACCACATGTCCACATTGTACACCATACTATTTCCCATCTTCATAGTGTTTCCTTCTTCTATCCATCAAAGTCCCACCTCTACGCAAGCCCCAAAGCAATGTTACACCATGAAGAATGAAGCCAGCCTGACTTCTCAGGTGACATCGACTTCATGGGTCCTTTCTCTACTTTGACATGTAAAACCAATCACCTTATACCAGTTATACACTCATGTGACTGTGTCCCTCTATAGACTATGTGTCTCTTAAGCAATAAAACAAACCAGACAATGCTATAGTCTAAGTTAGGGGCCTTCTCTACTAGCCATTTGGTTTATATCACATCCATTCAAGCTGCTGTGCTAGTGTAAAAGTAGCCATAACCAATATGTAACTAAGCAAATAGAGCTGTGTTCTGAAAAACATTTCAAAGGCATCTAGTGGGCCAGACTTGGTCCTTGAGTCATAATTTAATGCACTCTGATCAGTGGAACAAAGTCCCCAGAATTGTAATCTGAGAAATTCTTGGATTGGTATTAATGTAATCTGAGAAATTCTTGGATTTGTATTCATCTTGAATTTCTGTCTCACGTATTACAGTGACCTCCATCAATATATGTTATTCTTTCATGTGTTCACTAAATATTCTTAAAAACAGGCTTGGCATGGTAGCATACAGGCCTATGGCCCCAGATGTCTGGAGACTGAGGCAAGAGGATTATGAGTTCCAGACCAGGCATAGCAAAATCCTGCCTCAAAAAAAAAAAAAAAAAACCTAAATACATAAAAAATTCCTGAAAATCAAAATAAGTCAGTGGCTCTTAAGTAGTATTTGGAGAACTTAATTACCATTGAAAACTGCTTTGCAAAATTGTAGTAAAGTAGTTCAGGAAGGGATCATATAAGCCTGAGAATCATAAAAAGAATGTGACAGGAAAAGATGTGAGCTGAAAACATTGAAGGATTATCAGCCAAAGGGAAAGAATCTGACATTAGAGTTAGATAACAGCATTAAAAAGAAATTTTAATCCTGAGAGACCAACACCAAGGAACATTCCATCATATGTAATAGATGTCTCACAACCCTCTAAATCCTTGTGAATAATGCATTTAATGCCAGCATTTCAATGCCGGAAAGTTTTTTTTTTTTTTTATTGTCCATAATGAGTTACATTGTTTAGTGGGCCAACAATGAGTTGTTATCCCCAATTCCTCATTGGCCCCCTTCCCCATCCCCAGTCATCTGGATATCCTCTTCCATGGATCTTCTGGATCAGTCTTTGTGGTAGGGGACCTAGTATTCAGCCGGTTCTCTTGACCCAAGTGTGTTGTTACTGAGGGGTGCCATGTCTCTGATATTCTCACCCACCACGGCTCTCACAATCTTTCAGCCCCCTCTTCTGCTCAGTTCCCTGAGTCATGGTGGGTGAGTATTAAGGATGCTTTAATGTTTTAAACTTAGGGATTTTTGTGTCGAGAATCATTGGTATCTGTCTCACTGGCTTATCCTGAGTTGGTTGAATGGCAGTGGCTGTGGGTCCTTTGTTCATCCTGTCATTCTCTGCGGGGTTCCATTTAGATCCTCCACGATATGACTGTGGTGGCTCCTCTCTTGCCAGAATCTCAGCTATTGGCCTACAGTCGGTTGGTAGGGTTAGATGGGCCCCAGCTCTCTCCTTGCATTCTGAAAAATACAAACACAATCTCCATTGGAAGGTGAGATCAGTGTAGGTTGACAAATATACACCATTCTGGATTACCTAGCTTCTATTTTTAGTAGCCTCACCATCAGTTGCTCACAAAGTGCATCTTTTCTTGGGAGCCCAAGGGTACAGGATCCAGTGCATATCACCCTGAATCCCCAGTTCGAATCAAGGGTTCCCCCTCACTGAGAGGAATATTTGGCCGAATTTAATAGCTGTTGATTGTCTCCTCCAGGCCCAGGCTCCTCCAATGCACAAGTGCTTATTTCTTGGTTTGCTGTTCTCTCCCAGTAGGAGGTGTGCTCAGCCTACTGATGGCCGCAGACTGTGTTTCATGCCAGTGGTCTCTGTTTACTCCAGCTGTCGTTGATCTGCTTCCCCTGGCAGCTTGTTTAGTGCCTTCCAGCCCTGCACTAACTGCCATCTGGGGGCTGGTTACCATTCCAGGGCTCGAAGGGTCTCTCGATGCTGATCGATTTGGCATTCCGTGGTTTCATCAGCAACAGGGTTTTGCCTCAGGCCTGGGGAGGGCATTCAAGAGCTTTGACAGATTTCTGTCTTGTTTTTGGAACCTCATGGGTCACTTTGGTCAACAGCTCAGTGAGGATAGGAACTGTTGAATGAGACCCAGGGCTGTCAGACTGCTCAATTATTCACAGGCTTAGACATTTTCCCCTACTACTCATGACTCCCACTGCTTACTCTTTAGGTTAAAGTATGCTCTTGAGGATTTTATGCTTTTGAACCTAATTTGCTTTAGCCTCATGCTTAAGCCATTCCCCTGCCCCCTTCCCTTACATCTCATTCATAACCTCTCACTTCTTTCTACTAGTCTTCATAAAGAAAATGGTTATCCTGGTTAAGGACTGCAAATGAGGGAGAGTATGTGATGTTTGATTCTCTGATCTTTTGAGTGTTCACTTAGTAAGATTTGCTCAAAGTCAGACCATTTTTCCCTAATTTTCGATATGTCATTTTTCCTTTCAGTGGAGTAGAATTCTATCTTGTAAATATACCACAGATTTGCTGTCCATTCCTCCATGGATGGGCATTTGGGTTGATTCCAATTCTTGGCTATTATGAATTGAGCTGCTATAAATATAGTTGTACAAAATTTTCTGCATCAAGTTG
>PVHP010048182.1:0-12637 GCA_004024765.1 Zapus hudsonius | reverse complement strand
TGGGTAGCCAGAGATCCAAGTTACCAGCTTAATTATAATAAAACACCCGAGTCTATGGGACCATATATTTACACTATCCCATTCAAATGATCACACAAGGGATCCCTAGGACAAGCTGGCTAGCTAAATCGGTGAACCATGGGTTCAAGTGAGGGACCTCGCTGCATAAATAAAGAAAAGAGAGATTGAGGAAGATACCGGACATCAACCTCTGGCCTCCACATACATGTGTGCCCACCTATGCCCACATGCACATGGATACACACACACATCACATCACATACCCATGCAAAAAAAAAAGTGGGGGGATCTAGAATGAACAGACATGGAGATTTAATTTGTCTCATGAGAAAGATCCCCAGGGCCACCATGTTACATGACAAGAATCACCATTAGCAGCATAAACCACAGGACTCATGCCTTAAGTTCAGCTGCCACTAGTTGACCTCAGGATGTCCTCAGCCTGTAGGGTTGCTCTGATGACCTGCTCTTGTCATTCACAGTTACCTCACAGTCATGGGTGGCTCCTGCAGCTCCAGCCATCACTGTTAGGAAGGGGAAAGTCCCCTGGAAGCTGCTACCCATAACTACAGCTTGCCACGACTTCCATGGTTACCTCCTTCCTCGTGTCTGTCATGAATGTGATGAGCAATCAATCATTCATGGGACAGAGAAGGAACCATTTAAGTCCCTTTTTGCTCTCTGCCCTTCCGTAGGCTCACCTTTTGAGAATACAGCGTCTTCCCCTCCACTAGCCCAGGCTGACCTAGAACTGACTCTGTAGTCTCAGAGAGATACTCCTACCTCTGCCTCCAGAGTACTGAGATTAAAGGTGTGTGTCAACACATCCAGCTTAAACATCAGCTTGATTTTGGACTTCCCAGCCTTCAAAATTGTGAAGAAATGTGTTTCTGTTCTTTGTAAATTACCCTCTCTCAAGTATTTTGTTACATGTTCATGAATGAACTAAAAGTTGAACGCAGGCTTCTTAGCACAGGGTGTCACATAAAATGACAACTCTTAGCATCACAGGGCATCTATTCTCCCTGCCCAGAACATGTCACCCCGAGACTAACAGCAAGAAGCAAGGGGGTGCTCACACTGGCTGATGAAAACTGGGAAGGTGTGAGCAGCTGGTATAGACTTAGCCTCTGTCCCTAAGCAATTCTCACATCCATCAGACAAGCGATAGAAACTAGCTAATTTCTGATCTGAAACACATCCCATCCCAAATGTGTTGAAATTGCCCAGAATGCTCAAAATATATAAATATGTGTTGTTACAGAAAAAAATTCCCAGTTTGCTCTGTTTTGTGCCACTGAACTTATCAAAACTTTTACTATACTAATCAAATTTCTAAGTCTTTAGCATAGTGTATTCTAAACATATTTGCCTAATGGCCAATTTTTCCAATAGAAGTATCAACAGTAATAACTGAGATAACAATAGCTACTTACTGAACTCCTACAGTATGTTTGATCTTGGGCCCAAGGGTTTATATTCTGTAATAGTCAGCTGTTGTGATAACGCTGTGTAATAAACCTCCCTGAACTTCAATAGTTTACATGGACAATCTCCTTTCTTCCTTTGTCTGTGATTAGCTGGCATTCCCCCGAGGCAGGCTGGGATTGAGCACAGCTCTGCTCTAAGTGCCTGTCTCTTCGGAACCTAAGCTTTATGAACCATCCAAGGTGCCGGGTGGGGAAACCATGTCATCTCCAACTTTTGTCTGTGTACCTTGCTTTTGTTTTATTCTCTTGATGACTGTACATTGTACCACTCAACAGGCTTGAATTGTATGCATCGGGGACTCGTACCACTTAATAGGGGTATTTTAATAGAATCACCCCCCAGAGCACAACAAACTGAAACAAAACGACAGATTCTTAGATACTTGTCTTGGGATCTTTTCTGGGAGAGCTCTACCTAAGATCAATATTCGTCATAAAAGTTGACCTCCCTGCCTCCCATGCATTCAGAAGGCAATCCTGAGCCTACCCCGTATCTTCCTTGCTTGCTTGAGAATCAGAAGCAGCCTTGAGACCAACTCTCTCTCTCTCTCTCTCTCTCCCTCTCCCCCTCTCCTCCCCCCCCTCCCCTTCCGTTTTTTGAGTAGGGTCTTTTCAGATGGCCGTAACCAAGAGGATGACTCAAAAGGCACCATAGTGCTGAGAAGTGACAGTGGAGTGTTCAGCAATGAGACATCATCACACCTTCTGAGGCTCAGGGTCCATTTCAGAAGAGGTGGCAGAAGAACCCTCCGCTGGATGTAGGTCACAAAAGGGGGGGGTCCTTGTCAGCCTTCTTCACCTGTTTCCCAGAATCCAGAAGAGTGCTAGACTCGGAACAATATCTACAGAATCAATGCATTCATCACAAGAGTAATTGATCAGAAGAAAGATGGGGGACGAGGGCGGGGACAGTGGAGGCCTCCTGCTCTGGCTCCCCTGCTCCTCACACTCATGGAGGGACAGTTTCACCAGGCATATTGCTTGATGTGCTTTTATTTGTTGATTTGATTTTATTTGGGGGTGTGTGATGTATACAGGTGTGTTCAGGTGTGCATGCCCCATGTGCACACATGCGAAGGCCAGAGAAGAATACCAGGTTTCCGCTTCTATTGCTTTTCCACCTCATTTCCCCAAGACAGAGTCTCTCCCTGAGCCTGGAACTACTGTTTTTTTGGTCAAATTGGCTAGTACCCAGCCCCATCAATTCCTCTGCCTCACATCTTAGCTCGATGTGACATCACGCCCCTTCTGTGGGTCCTGGGGACTGGAATCAGGTCCTCGGGCTTCCACAGCACCAGCTCACACCCACGGAGTCATCTCCCCAGTGGTTTGCATGCTTTTTTTAATGCCAAAGTCACACACAGAGCCAGGCACGGGAAGGCTGGGGGACATCGGATTAATTGGTTTTAAATGCCGCTGTATGATTGTGACAAGTGATGGCGTTCTCTAGGGCCTGGCTTCCTCGGCTGTAAATGAGGACCATGTAAGCCTTCCCCCACAGAGTCTAAATGCAGATGAAACGGGACAGCTGCGTACAGTTTAGACCAGTTCCATCGTTATAATCACACTTCTGGTCCCCACTAAATGTTTAATGCCTTAAATGCATTATTACTAATTGGTTTAATATGTGCAGATGTGATATTAATGCTTAAAAGGTGTCACCAGATGGTTAAATGTTTCAATGGGCTGTTATTATTATGTGCTATTATTATTATGTATTATTATTAAATATGTTCATGCCTTAAACGTATTATGAACTCTTACTGTGAAGTGATTTAATGCTTTAAATGTATTTTAATGCTTGCTGAATAAACATATTTTTTAGATAAAGAATTTTCCGTTAGAGAAATGCAGATTAAAACTACGTTGAGATCCCATCACTTCCCCAGTCAGAATGGCAATCATCAAGAAAGCAAAAATTAATAGATGCTGGTGAGGATGCGGGGAAAAAGGAATCCTTATTCTCTACTGGTGGGCATATAAGTCCAACAACTATGGAAATGGGTATGGAGATTGCTCAGGAAACTGAAAATGGCTGGGCGTGGTGGTGCACGCCTTTAATCCCAGCACTCGGGAGGCAGAGGTAGGAGGATTGGCCATGAGTCCGAGGCCACCCTGAGACTCCTTAGTGAATTCCAAGTCAGCCTGGGCTAGAGCGGAAAATAAAAAGGAAACTGAAAATAGATATATGACCCATCTATAGCACTGCCGGGTATATACCCGAAGGAATCAAGTCGGCATAGCACAGAGACACTTGCACACCTGTGTTTATTGGAATATTATTCACAATAGCCAAGAAGTGGAATCTATTGATGCCCATTGATGGGCCAATGGACAGAGGGCGTAATGCAAGTGTTCACTGGAGCAGGCTTCACCCTTCAAGTCCTGCTGCCATGGAAAACCGTATAGAATCAAAGATCATCATAGCAGCAGGAACAAGTGTGTGCTGGTCACACAGCAGCCATTGTTGGGAAGCAGAGGATGGACAGGAAGTAAGGCTGGGCTCTCACACCTCGAAGCCTGTCACCAGGGACCCACTTCCTCCAGTGAGAGTTTCCACAACTTTCCAAACCGGCACCACCAGCTGGGGACCCAGTGTTCAAATACAGGAGCCTGTGAGGGACATTTCACATTCAGACCATCCTGGGCCCAGGACTAAGACCTGGGGATGGCTCAGAGAGCAGGAAGCCAGGAGCTCCTGCTGTCACACAGCCTCCCAGTAGCAACTTAGCGAGTTTTTCCTCTCTGTATTTTCTGGAAGCCCAGATGTTCAAGTCTTTAGGGGACTTTGTGGGCTGTCTGCCTCCTCTGGCCTTCTTTCTGCCCACCATTCACTTCTCCTTCTAGTGGGCTTCATACATACTGTGTGGATTGGATATAAAGTGTCCCTACAAAAGACTCACGTAGGGCTAAAGAGATGGCTTAGTGGTGAAGGCACTTGCCTGAAAAGCCTACTGATCCAAGTTCTATTCCTCAGTTCCCACGTAAAGCCAGATGCACAAGGTGGCACATGCATCTGGAGCTTGTTTGCAGAGGCTGGAGGCCCTGGCATGCCCGTTCTCTCTGTCTGTCTCTCTTCTTTCTTTCTCTCTCTTTCTCTTTCTCTCTCTCTCTCTCTCTCTCTCTCTCTGCTTGTAAATAAATAAAGAAATATTTGTTTAAAAGACTAACGTGTTGGAGCCTTGGTCCCAGCTGATGGTGCATTCTTGGAGGTTCTGAAAACTTCCGAAAGTGGAGCCTAGGTAGAAATCAGTTACTTGGGGTGGGTCATTGAGGGAATCTTGCCCCTGCCCCCTCTCTCCTCTCTTTGTCATTCTGCCTCTCTTTTTTATCCTCCTTCTCCTCTTCCCCCTCCCCTGCTTGAGGGGCTGTGCATTTTGGGAACTTGAAGAAAGAGTAACTGCACAAAACCATGATGACATTAAGGCTCAGTGGTTCTCCAAAAGAAAAAGAATCTTCCAAAAAAGGACAGGATGGATGTGGGCCAGTCAAAACCACAAGAGGGCTGGAGAGATTGCTCAGTGGTTAAGGCACTTACCTGCAAAGCCAAATGAGCAAGGTTCGATTCCCCAGTACCCACATAAAGTCAGATGCACAAAGTGGCACATGTATCTGGAGTTCGTTTGCAGTGGCTGGAGGCCCTGGTGTGCCCATTCTCTCTCTCTCAAATAAATAAAATATTTTTTTTAAAACTCACAAGAGGGACTGCTTGCCCTTTCTCCACTGTAACGGTTCATGTTCATTGCCAACTTGATTGAATTTAGAATCACCATGGAAATACACTTATGGGTGGGTCCCTGAGGGGGGTTCTGGAAGATTTAACCAAGAAAGGGAAGACCCATGCTGAGGTCTCCAACGGAGTGAAAAGGAGAAAGTGACCTGAGCACCAGAACCCACCTCTCCCAGGGTCCTAGTGCCGCAAGCCCCTGCCACCGTGCCATCCCTGCCAGGATGGGATGAGTCTACTTGAACTGTGAGCCAAAATAAACCCTCCCTCCATTCATTTGTTTCCTGTTCAATATTTGGCCTCAGCAATGGGAAAATTAGCTATAATAGGGGGCTGGAGAGATTGCTCAGTGGTTAAGGTGCTTGCCTGCAAAGCAGAAGGGCCCCAGTTTGATTCCCCAGTGCCCACATAAGCCGGATGCACAAGGTGGCACATGTGTCTGGAGTTTGTTTGCAGTGGCTGGAGGCCCTGGGGTGCCCATTCATATTCTCTCTCTCTCTCTCATAAATGAATAAATAAAATATTTTAAAGTAACTAAAATACCACCCTTGTTGACATTTGTTGTTTGTTTTCTCGCTTGGTCATTCTGACAAGGTACCATGAACTCTCAGAGTAGTTTTGGTTTGCGTTTCCCTGATCAAAGCCTTGATCTTAAGCACTAACGTGGTAGTATATATCTCGTGGCTTGCAAAGCCTTGTGACATGAACAATGATGACCCGCTTAATGCCTCGTCATAGATGGGGCCTTTGTCTAGATGACTATAAGTGACAGGCGGGATCTGCAATGTAGACAGTTACAGAGGAATTCACCAGAAGTCACAAATACAGCCAAAGGGTCCCAAGGATCATACAAGCTCCTTCAAGTGAATGTTTTTATTAACTCAGAAAAAGACCTGGGCTTGGGATGGCTCCCGCCTGTAATTTCAGCACTTGGGAGGCTGAGGCAGGAGGATTGCTGTGAGTTTGAGGCCAGTCTATACTATAAAATGAGTTTCAGAAACACAAACGTAAAACGAAAACAAGAAGCCCACAGTAAAAGTAAGCAAGGTGCCGAGAATCAAGAGCCAAGAGCCAAGAAAGAGCTTCCTCTCGGGGCGATGTCTGTTTTCAGACACGTGTGTGAATTAAGCTCTTGGCACAAAATAGAAGCTGGATAGACCTGCGCTGAAGCCGGCGCGATGGCCGGGGGCGAGCTCCCCTGACAGATGTGAGGTTGCATGAGGGACCATTCTTCCACATGATGAATGTGAGGCAGCCAGGGTTCCCTAGAAACAGGATCCGCAGGGAAGCACCCTCATCCCACAGCCCCTCCCTGCTTGGCCCCAGAGCCAGCTTCCAAAGCCCTTCTTCCAGGATGGAACCTTCTCTAGTGTTCCCTGACCCCAGTATATGTCTCCAGTCTCCCACCTCCCCCTACAGCCCACGCACCTTGGCCACAATATCTCCGTGTCATAAATCACACAGCCATGTCAACTGTTGCTCAATCAATGTCTTCCAGGTGTTGCTCAGATGGTCTCTCCAGGACGGTGTGTCTCCCCTCGAGGCTTTGGCGCTAAGAGCCCGCCTGTCTGTCTGGGAGCAGTTTAAATCCAGAGTGTCTCTTCCTTCTGTGGGTCCTCTTAGTTAAAACTCATCACCCCCAAGACTCAACAGACAGCAGTGACATTTGGAAAAACCCAGACAGTGATTCTGATGAGGCCCAAGATAAAGGCTATCCACACCCCAAAGCTTGCTTAACATGGCCAATATTTGATACACACATACACACACACACACACACACACACACACACACACACACACACACACACACTCCACATGGGCATTCTAACCCCAAAATAAAATGTTAGGTCTAACCTAACTGTAAACTGACTCAATTCAGAGTTTATCATTTCATATGGACGGTCCTCTTGCTAGGCTGAAGACCTGAAAGGAGGGCTTGGCTGAGAGGAGACAGACGGGCATGTCTACCTGCTCTGTGTTCAACCATGATGCTGTCTCTTACATGATCCCATTATCCATGACCGTTCCTTGCTGACCTTCAGGATGGAAGGAAGCTGGGTCGAAAAATTATCATTTGGTGGAGAACTGTCAGAAATGGTTGCCTGGCCTCTATTGGACGATGATAGAAGTGAGAAGGCGAAGACCCATTGCTGCAGCCATGACTAATAGATTAGCACTCTACCAGCCACTCACACGGTCCTTCCACAGGCAGGTTTTACCTGTCGGCCCACAGCGGTGGAAGGAGCGATGTGTCAGATGGACTGGGGAGATGGGTTTGTGGGGAAAGAGCTTACCGTGCAAGCATGAATGCCTGAGTTCAAATTCCTACAGCCCATGAACAATGCTTGGCATGGAATCTCAGTGCTGGGAAGGATTTCCTCAGGCTTGCTGACTCGTTGGTCTTACCAAATTAGGTTCAGCAAGAGACCCTGCCTCAAAAGATTAAGGTGGGTAATGGCTGAGACATTGACAGATGACCTCCACAAGCACACACAGGCAGATGCACACGCCCACACTTAGCACATAGGTATGGATATACACACATACATATACATGCAAAAATACTCTCAACTCTGGAGATCATACCTGGCTTACTATCCATTCACCCCATTTTCAGGCTTTAAATCTCATCTGAGAATCCAGTCAGGGATGGAGATTTGGGGCTCTAGAATGAGGCAGATGTGGGTGTGGAGATACGAGCGTAGCTGACCCCCTCACGCTTGTGGATGTGGGCAAGACCTCACTCTCAGGACTTACATCCACAGAGGCCGGGGTTTCCTGGCAGCTAGTGTTGCCTGCATACCTTCATGGTGGTGGTGTGCCTGGATTCTTCCTGGACTTCCCTTCAGAATTGAACAGTCTCTCTGTAGGATGGTGGTGTCAGAAATCACCTCAGTAGAAAGACGCCTCTGCCACGGTCACACAGTCTTTTGCTGGTGTGGCTCAGATCCAAGGATGGCGTCATGGGGAGATGTGAAGGGCTGACTGTCTTGCCCCCTATTGAACTTGAAATAGCTCTCGAGGGTGTGTGGTAGACAGATACTAAGGGACACCCAATTATCCCTGCCTCTTTATTCTCACGTCTTTGGAGGGTACCCTCCAATGAATACAAGAGCATCCTGTGACTCGAGTCTAGAATGCTGGGAAGGTGATAATGTCACTTCTGTGATTATGTCTCCAGTGACTTTCATGTCCAGCTTGTCCCCAGATTCCTCTGTTGGCCTTGATCAAGCAGGCAGCCATGTTGGCAGGGAACTAAATGGGAACTCCAGTTACCAGCCAATAAGAAGCGGTAGCCCAGTCTATGACCTGGAAGAGATTGGATTCTTCCCACAGCCAGAGGAGTTTAGAAGCAGGTCCTTCTGCAGCCCAGTTTTGATGTGGGATCCGCAGCCCCTTCCCACACTCTGACCACAGCCCCGAGGCCCTGAATCATGGGACTGCTGAAGCTGAACCTGATGACCTGACCTTAAGAAACTGAGACACGCTAAATGTGTGTGTGTGTGTGTGTGTGTGTGTGTGTGTGTGTGTGATCTTAAGCTGTGTTTGTACCTGTACGGAAATAGACAACTCATCCAGGGCTCTCTGTGGGGTCTGCATGAAGACCTCTACACAGTCCACCTTTCCCTAGGTCCACTCCTGCTTTCTCTCTTTCCCCTCATAAACCTCTTGACAGCAAGCCATCTCGGGGTCTACTTCCCAGAGAACCCACACTGGGACATATCTAATACCCACATATTTCCTCTTCTAAGTTGAAGCCAAACCTGATTCAACCCTGATTTTGTTAACTTGATTCTGCTCAAAATGATCTTAACCTTTAGGGGAGGTGAATGCCAGCCTGTGGATCAGTGGGTGGGCCGATGGATAGATGGATAGGTGGATGAGTGGATAGGTAGGTTGATGAATGGATGGGTGGATGAATGGATGGATGGATGGGCAGGTGTACTGTTGGGTGGATGGGTGGATGGATGGGTGGGCAGGTGTACTGATGGGTGGATGGGTGGATAGATGGGTGGATGGATAGATGGATGGATGAGCAGGTGTACTGATGAGTGGATGGGTGGATGGGTGGATGGATGGGTGGGTGGGCAGGTGTACTGATGGGTGGATTGATGGAAGGGTGGGTGGTGGGTGGATGGGTGGATGAATGGGTGGATGGATGGATAGATGGATTGATGGGTGGTTGGATAGCAGCTCTTCCCTCCTTGTTTCCTGATGCCCTTTCCCTCCCCACCCCCGCTGCAGATTGGATATTTTCAACCCTGGCCTTCAAGCCTCAACTAACACACGTGATCATTTTAGGACTTCCATACCCCCCTATGTCAGTGGCAACATGAACTGTGAGCTCTCTCTGGCTCTTCTGTAGTGTCCAATGTCCCCATTGACACAGATGGGAGGGGAAGTGTATGGTCCCTGCATGTGATGTGCCTGTCACCCACTGCCACCCTCCCCTGGAGGCACAGAATAAAGTATCAAGCCTGGACGTCATAGTTTCTATTTGCCTGTGGCTTGCTGTGTTTCCTTGACTCAGCTTGTTCCCCTCTCTAAGCCTTTGTTTTGTCCTCTGTGAAAAATGGCATTGAACAATGGCCTCTGAGACGCCATCCTCTCTGCCCTGCTCAGAACGCGTCCATCTACAAGTGACAAATACACATAACACTATTAAAACATATTGTAACCTGGGCATGGTGGCGCTCAGCACTTGGGAGGCAGAGGTAGAAGGATCACTGTGGGTTCAAGGCCAGCCTGAGACTACAGCATGAATTCCAGGTCGGCCTGGCTAGAGCGAGACCCTACCTCAAACACACACACACACACACACACACACACACACACACACACACACACACGCACATTATAAACAAACAAGCATAATGATACTAAAACATATTCTAGTCTAAAATAGCACTTGAAAAAAATGTCTTAAAAGTCCCAGAGCTTTTGACAATGCGGGCAGTTTTATCAATGATGGAAACATTTACAGGGCTTTCTCTTTACTGTATTTATTGCATCAGCTTCCAGTCTCATCCCTTTTTTCTCAGGGTTCCATGATAGCTGTCAGAGTGCCCAACATCACACGTCACCCCAGTGTCCACATCAAGGAAGGAAAGAACCAAGAGAAAGGCATTTCCTTATAACAAGGAGGAGCGTTGTCCTCAGAATGCAGAGGGAGACTCCATGATTCTTTGGCCTGAACCAAACCATGGGAGCCACTTCTTTACCAAGGAAAACTAGAAGGCAAGCAGAGAGATGGGCAGAGTTGAAGTCCTCCCTTCACGCCCACCAGATCATTTGCCTCTGAAAGTGCCTCAAGTCAGAGAGCTCTGATAAGAAGCCACACTTAAGATCTCAGGGCAAAGATAATTACATGTTTCTTTTTTTAATATTCTATTTATTTGCAAGTAGAGACAGAAGAGAGAGAGACAGACAGACAGACAGAATGGGCATGCCAGGGCCTACAGCCACTGCAAACAAACTCCAGATACATGCATCATCTTGTGCATCTGGCTTTATGTAGGCACTGAGGAATCAAACTTGGGTCATTAGGCTTTGCAGGCAAGTGCCTTAACCACTGAGCCATCTCTCCAGCCCATATGCTTCATTTCTTCATTGTCACTTGGAACAGGACCCAGCATACACTAGACTCTAAGTAAAAGGGGGGATGACTGAGCACATGAAGGTGGCAATGATCCCCCCACCCCGAGCTCCAAGGATTTCAGCATGGCCATCTGCTTTGAGCCTTTTCTCTTCCTTCTAGAATCCAGATGGGCATCCTCAGCTGCTGGCCAGGGACAGGACAGCCTCCCTGACTCCCCCAGCCAGACACAGTGCAGCTCTGACCGAGGGCAGAGGCATTCTGTGAAGAAAGAAAGAGACAGAAGTGAAGCAATTAAGCTCCTGGATGTGATTCTTATTAATGGTGGCTGACAACATGCTTTTCCATCAGCTGGCCTTACTCGGTGCAGATATGGTGACTTCCAACAGCAAGAAAACTGGAAATGTGTGTGTGGTGAGGGGGAGAAGGGCAAGTTGCTGCCCTCAGATTGGAGACCATATGGAATAGCCTGGACCTGAGCCTGGGCCTGGGCTGCTTGGCTGAGAAAGGCAGAGCCCCTCCATGGACGTTCTAAAAACACTGTGTGTGTGTGTGTGTGTGTGTGTGTGTGTGTGTGTGTGTGTGTGTACACGTGCGCAACAGGGTCTCCTGCAACTACAAATGAACACCAGATGCTAATGCCACTTTTTTTCATTGTCCATAATGAGTTACATTATTTAGTGGGCCAATAATGAGTTGTTATCCCCAATTCCTCATTGCCCCCCCATCCCCAGTCCACTTTTTGCATCTGGCTTTACATGGGTGCTAAGGAATCACACCCAGACCAGCAGGCTTTACAAGCAAGTGCCTTTAACCACTTAGCCATCTCTTCAGCCCATGGACTCCTGACAGCCTTCAGTGACTAGGGGAAAACCAATTTCTCCTATTTTGTCATTAACTGTTAATAACGCAAATGACAATATGACTATATTGTACTAACATGGAGGGAAAATTGAAGGCTTCAGGAAAGGGGGCTTGCCTAGTGTTTTGGTTACCTTCTCATTGGTGGGACAAAATACCTGACCAGGAGTAGCTGATGGGAGGGAAGGATTTATTTTGGCTTTGAGTCTCAAGGAGGTACTTCATCATGGCAGGGAAAGGATGGCAGAGCAGAGATTGGACATGACTCCTTGCCACCGCAGCTGGCGGAAAGCAGCAAGACAGTGAGCTGAACTCTGGCAAGGGGGAGCTGGCTAGAACACCCCTGAGCCCAACCTCAGCAGCACACCTCCTCCAGCAAGGCACCACCTCCCACCTTGCCACCAGGTGGGGACCAAGCATTCAGAGCACATCCGATTCAAACTACCACACCCAGCACAGAGAAGGCCCTGGGCTCCATCCCCAGCACTGCACACATGCAAGAAAGAGAGAGAGGAAGGAAGGAGGGAAGGATGGGAGGTAGAAGTAAGGAACAAAAGAAGAAAGGGTTGACTTTCACAGCAAGCAGCAGGGACCCAACTGGTCTTGGCCTCTTGACATTTCCTCAGAAGTCACCTGACAGGTCTCCACCACTGACTAGTGTCCCCTCCCCTGGAATATTCTAAGAATATCCCATCAGGAGACACGCTGTCTCTTTTCTCCCTGTTCACATTTATTTCAGCTGTCCCCAAATCCAGGAAGAGCTTCCTGCTTTGAAAGACAGTTCTAGAATCTAGAGTAGTAATAGTCCCACAGGCTGCAGTGAATGGGGCTGAACTTTAGTTCTTTGTAGCTCTCTGTTTTCTTCTTTCCCTTCCTCTCTCTTCCCTTCTCTCTTTTCTGTCCTTCTCTGCCTTTCTGTCTCTCTTCCTCCTCCTTTCCC
>PVHP010048180.1:0-12533 GCA_004024765.1 Zapus hudsonius | reverse complement strand
GAGAGAGAGAGAGAGAGAGAGAGAGAGAGAGAGAGAGAATGGACATGCCAAGGCCTACAGCTGCTGCAAATTAACTCCAGATGTGCCACTTTGTATATCTGGCTTTATGTGGATACTAGGGAGTCAAACCCAAATTATTAGGCTTTGCAGGCAAACACCTTAACTGCTGAGCTATCTCTCTAGCCCCTAGATTGCTTTTATAGATATGCACTACCATTCACTGTGTAGTCTCAGGCTGGCCTCAAACTCATGGCGATCCTCCCACCTCTGCCTCCCGAGCATGCACCACCATGCCCAGCTATTTTTTTTTTCTTTTTAAAAAAAAATTGTTATTTTTTTTGCAAGCAGAGAGAAAGAGAAGGGGAGAGAAAAAGAGTATTGGGGTACCAGAGCCACTTGCCACTGTAAACTAATGCCAGATAAACTTGGCACTCTGTTCATGTGGCTTTACCTGGGTACTGGGGAATCGAACCCAGGCCATCAGGCTTTGCAAGAAAGCCCTATAAACACTGAGCCATCTCTCTACCTTCCTGGTCTTCTATTTTTTCAAGGCAAGTTCTTACTCTAGGCTGACCTGGAAATCCCTCTGAAGCCCTAGTCAGACCTTGAATTCATGAGGGTCCTAAATTCATGGAGGGACTAAAGATATGTGCCATTATATCTGGCTTTTTTGTTTGTTTTTTGTGTGTGTTTCAGACAGGGTCTCATACAGCTCAGGCTGGTCTTGAACTCACTATATAGCTAAGGCTGGCCTTGAATTTCTGGTCTTCCTACCTCCACTTTCCAAGTGCTGGGATTGTACCATATGCTGCTATGCCCAGCAACCCTTGTATTTTTTTTTAAGTTTTTATAAAATATTATTTATTTATTTGTGAGGAGAGAAAGAGAGGGGAAGGGAGTGTCAGGGCTTCCTGCCACTGCAAACAAACTCCAGATTCACGCATCACTGTGCATCTGGCTTTACATGGGTATTGGGGAAATCAAACCCCACAAGACAGCATCAGGTCTTGCAAGCAAGGCATTTAACCGCTGAGCCACCTCTCCAGGCCCCTGTAATTTTAAATTGTGTGTGTGTGTGTCTGTCTGCCAACTAGAATGTAAGTTCTATAAGGGCAATGATAACATCCTCAGCAGTTAGAATAGCACCCTGCATATAACTGACACTTAATACATCTTTGGATAAAGATTGAACAGAGACCATGTGCTGCTTTCTGTTCTCGTTTTATACATGAGGAAATGAGCCTCAGAGAAGTTAAATAACTTGCCCACGATTAAATTTTTATAGTTAGTAGTAGACGCATGATTGGATCCCAGAAGTGTGACTCATAAGACCTTCCTCTCAACCTTTGCCCTCTGCTGCCTTTCTGTGCTGATGTGGCCAGTGGTCAGTCCATCCTGAGGAATTATGATAGGTGGAACTCACATATGGACTGCAGACATTGGCTCCCCTTAGGGCTCTGTGACTAGGCTCAGTCCTCCAATGTGACCCCTCCATCTTCCTTCACCCTGAATGGACCCCACTCCAACTTCCTTGTGTGTGTGTATGTGTGTGTGTGTGTGTGTGCGCCTACCTGAGGCCTTGACCTTCATTCTCAGCCTCCCAGCCCTAGAATCCTTGCTCCTGGGAGGATACAGATGAGACTCAGGGTCTGATCTTCTCACACTCCTTGTTCATTCCCAGCCAGTCCTTTCAGACCTGGCCATCGATCTCTTCCCAGAGGCCCTGGGGAGGGGGAGGTTGGGTTCAGAGGAGGGATGCCCTGTGGAGCAGAGCTGGGCTCTGGATCCTGCCTAATGGGGGTCTCCAGCCTCCGCTCAGACCCTCCTCCTCCTTAGGATCATCTTCTCCACGCCCTTGGCCATCATCACGTACTTCCTCATCTGGTTCGTGCCCGACTTTCCCGTGGGAATGGAGAGGTCCCAGAGGTTCCTTTGGTACCTGCTTTTTTATTGCCTCTTTGAAAGCCTGGTCACGGTGAGTGTGGGCTGCTCCCCTGGGTATCTGTAGGGAAGGTCAAGGGCAGTCCCCGGGGCCTCTGTCTGGCCATCCATCTAACTGGCCAACGGCCTCTCTTCCATGCCAGTGCTTCCATGTTCCCTACTCAGCGCTCACCATGTTCATCAGCACTGAGCAGAGTGAGAGAGACTCTGCCACTGCCTACCGTAAGTCTCTCCCCAACCCACCTGACCCCACAGGGACCCTGGGCCTCTCTGCTCCTGCACCTCCTGCTACACTTTGTCCCTGGTGGGCCCAGCTCTTTGCTTTACTTCTGGGCATGAGTGTGAAAACACCAGATTTTTTTGCTTGCTTGCTTGTTTATTTTGTTTTGTTGGTGATGCTGGGATTGAACCCAGAGCCTCCTGCAGGTTTTCCACTTAACTACATCCCCACCCCATGAAACCTACTTAAAAAACCCAACCCCCTTATTGCTCAAGTGAGACCCTAACCTGAGGGTCACATAGAGCAAGGCCACGAGAATAGGCCAAGGTGTCATCTGCCCTATCCTGTGTACCCACCATACCTGGAGCTAAAATCTGGATTCCCATCCAGCCGGTTTCTTTCCTGGGCCCACAAGCCATGAGGCCCCTCCAAAAAAGACCTTCTTCTCCCTGTCCAGGGATGACTGTGGAGGTGCTGGGCACAGTGCTAGGCACAGCAATCCAAGGGCAAATCGTGGGCCAAGCCAATGCACCTTGTCTCCAGAATGGCTCTGCAGAGGCCTCGGAAAATGGCAATCACACACACAGCACTGCCTCACTCAAAGAAACGGTGAGGCTCCTGACAAGGCAGGGATTTGGAGGGAAGAACATTGAAGTGCTTTGCAGTCATCCTAAAAGTAGTAATAACAACTAGTCTTTACCCGTTGTTGGGCATCCGATAAACGTCTCCATTAGTGAGTATAATATGACCGCCCTGTGGACAAGAAAACTGAAGTCCGGAGAGGCTGAATCATTCGCCTGAGGTTCTAGTGCATTGGAGAGACTGGGGAAGACTTGAACTGTGGGCATGTACATCCACAGCCTGGCTGGCTAACAGTCTACACCAGAGCCACAGCAGGTTTAGGATGGCCCTCCTGGTTCACAGCTGGAGACAGAGAGGCCCCCTCGGGAGAAGGGCCTGGCTGGATATCGTGGAGTGGGATGTTGGGATGAGATCAGACTGACTGTGTCTCCGTATGTCACAGCAAAACGCATACCTGCTGGCAGCAGGGGTCATTGCCTCCATCTACGTCATCTGCGCTGTCATCCTGACCTTAGGTGTTCGGGAGCAGAGAGGTAAGAAGGATTCTGGGAAGGGTACAGATCCCAGCTCAGAGGAGGGGAACGGCAAAGCTCTGAGAGGGGCCTCCACTCCCTCCTCATTATCCTCTCTGGTCCTCAGAACCCTATGAAGCCCAGCAGACTGAATCGATGCCCTTCTTCCAGGGCCTTCGACTGGTCATGAGCCATGGCCCATACGTCAAGCTCATTACTGGCTTCCTTTTCACCTCCTTGGCTTTCATGGTGAGTGGGGGTCTGCGCTCACCCCAGGGGACATGTAATGGAGTTGGAGGGGAGCCAGGCTGTGATGAAGCTGAGGACAGTTGGAAAAGAGGTGGGGCGAGTGGAGGTCTCTGGAGTATGAGGAATCTGCAGGGGTGCCTTCACTCCAGCACCCCTCCTTCCTTTCACATTCTTGTTATTCCCACCCCATCCCTCAGCTGGTGGAGGGCAACTTTGCCTTGTTCTGCACCTACACCTTGGGCTTCCGTAACGAGTTCCAGAATCTACTCTTGGCCATCATGGTAAGCATGGTGCTGTACATGGTATGATCAGAGGGTGCCCAGGCTGGCCCACAGTCATGAAGTGATCAGAGGGTGCCCAGGCTGGCCCACAGTCATGAAGGGAGGAGGGAGGCTCCTCAGTTAGTTCACTGCAGCTGCTTAGGGGGGGTATGAAAGTTGGATGTTTAGAGTTCAGCAACGGCAAAGATAGGCACGCCAAGAACTCTGTTGGGGGATGGGGAGATGGCTAAGTCGATAAAGTGCTTGCCACACCCGAATGTGGACCTGAGAGGTTGGAACCCCAACATCCACATAAAAGTGGGTGTGGTAGCATGTGCTTCTTGTCATCCCAATGCTGGGGAAGTAAAGACAGAAGGTTCCCTGGGACTTGCTAGCCTAACGGATTCAGTGAGCTCTAGGCTCAATGAGAGACCCTGGCTCAAAAGTAAGACACTCAAAAGCTGGGTGTGCTGGTGCACACCTTTAATCCCAACACTCTGAAGTCTTAGGTAGGAAGATTGTCATGAGTTCCAGGTCAGCCTGGGCTAGAGTGAGACCTGAGTGTGATTGAGAAAGACACCTGGCCGTCATAGACATGTGTGCACACCTGCACATGTGCACACAATATGTGAATACTTGTATATATTTAAAAACAGAATGTTGTGCTAAAGGTGTAAAAGGCCAAAGGGAGCTGTTAAAGGCCCTACTGACCTGCTCTCAGCAGGCTACCGACTACCGTTGAGGGCCTGGAAAGGACAGGAAGGGCTCTGTGGCTCTAATCCTCCCCTCCCTCCCACACCCTCCTGTCTCTCCACAGCTCTCAGCCACATTCACCATTCCCTTCTGGCAGTGGTTCCTAACCCGGTTTGGCAAGAAGACAGCTGTATATGTTGGAATCTCAGTAAGTGGGTCAAGGGATGGGATCTGGGTTGAGCTGGGGGGTTACAGATGAGAGCCTGCCCGCTGACTCACCTTCCTGTGTCCCTCCTCCAGTCCGCAGTGCCTTTCCTCATCTTGATGGCCCTCATGAAGAGTAACCTCATTGTCACGTACGTGGTGGCCATAGCAGCGGGCATTAGCGTAGCAGCGGCCTTCCTACTTCCCTGGTAGGTATATCCAGGCTTCCTGGGTAGATATGCTCCAGCCTTGCCCTGCAGAGCTCTTTCTGTGGGCCCAGGACTGGAAGGGCTGCCCCGTCCAGTTAGTCATAGAAGCTTTGAGCTGTGCAGTGCCTGGTCTCAGTGAGAAATGGGGCGAAACTCGAGCCTGCGCTTCGTTTCCCAAGGGGAGCACCTGGAGTAGGACTCATCTTGATGGGTGGCGCCTGTTTGGTTTTTTCCCAAGACAGGGTCTTGCTCTAGCCCAGGCTGACATGGAACTCACTCTGTAGTCCCAGGCTGGCCATGAACTCACAGCGATCCTGTGAGTACCAGGATTAAGGGCATGCACCACCATGCCCGGACCTGTTCTTTTTTTTTCTTTTTTGAAAGGCAAGTTAAGCAAGATTTATTTTAGGAAAGAAATTATTGAAGCAGAAAGCCTCCCAGTTGGGAAGGGTTCTGTGCGGGTCATCCCTCCTTCCTTATTCACATGGGCTGCGGGTCATGGCTGATGGGGTCCTGGTGGCTAGATCGGGGCACTCATGGCTGCCACCACTCACCCTGCTGCACAGGTCCATGCTGCCTGACGTCATTGATGACTTCCACCTGAAGCAGCCCCAATCCTCTGGCACTGAACCCATCTTTTTTTCCTTCTACGTGTTCTTCACCAAGTTTGCTTCTGGAGTCTCGCTGGGTATCTCTACTCTCAGTCTCGAGTGAGTGGGGTGGGGACCTGGAGTGAGGTTGGGTAGGGCCAGGGCCGGGGCACCCCCATCCTCACCACACCTCTCTCTCTGTCCGCTGGGGTTCCACAGCTTTGCTGGGTACGAGACGAGGAGCTGCTCGCAGCCGGTGGAGGTGAAGTTCACCTTGAAGATGCTGGTGACTATGGCTCCCATAGTCCTCATCCTTCTGGGCCTGCTGCTCTTCAAGCTGTATCCCATTGACGAGGAGAAGCGACAGCAAAATAAGAAGGCCCTGCAAGCTCTTCGGTGAGAGCCAGGGACGGGACACAGCACCCAGTCTCAGCACCCGACTGGTGCCTCTAGTGACTAAGTTCAGACCGCTCCAACCCTTAGCTCTGTGTATGTGCCTGACTACCTTTACATGGACTCAACAAACACCCACCGAACACTTCGGGATCTAGCACGGTTAAAGGCACTCATTTGCAAAGCATGACAGCCTGGGTTCCATCAAGCTTTGCAAATCTATAGAACGAAACAAACCCTACTTAAGTTTAGGAATATGCCTTCATGATCACCGGTCTTCCTGTAACTCTGAGGATCTGAGGCTTTTCTTTCTCTTTTTAAAAAATTAAATTGGGGCTGGAGAGATGGCTCAGCGGTTAAGGCACTTGCCTCCAGTGCTGAAGGCCCTGGTTTAATTCCCTAGGACCCACATAAGCCAGACCCACAAGGTGGTGGCTCTCTCTCTCTCTCTCTCACTCGTTCTCTCTCTCTCTCCTCTCTGCTTGAAAATGAAGAAAGTATTTTTTAAAATTTAATTAATTTATTTATTATTTGAGGGAGAGAGACAGAGAGAAAGAGGCAGTTAGAAAGAGTGAGTGTGGGTGCGCCAGGGCCTTCTGTTCCTGCAGACAAATGAACTTCAGATATATGCACCACTTTGTGTATCTGGCTTTACATGGGTGCTGGGTAATCGAACCTATGCCATTAAGCTTTGCAAATGAGTGTCTTTAACCACTGAGCCATTTCTCCAGCCTCTTTCTTTTTGTTGAGACAAGTCTTGGTGTAGATTAGCCTTAAACTCACTATGGAGCTGAAGCTCTCATGACCCTCCTGGCACGAGGAGTCTGTAAGCAAAGAAACTGAGGTTTAGCCAAGAAGAGTGGAGCCACTTGGTAGATAAGGGGGTGGAACTTTGAGCCCTGCCCTGCGTTCTTCTGGCTGCAATCTGCACTCTGTTGCCTTCCTGGTGCACAGGCCTCAGGTATAGCCAGAGACAGGAGGGCAGGGTGGGATGGATGAGTCACGGCCTGTCATACAGTCCAAACTAGTGAGGCTCTGGGGTTTGTGGTGCCCTGTGTGCAGCAGGCACCAAAAATATCAGTTTTCTGGGCTGACAGTGGGAGTGAGCAAACCGTCGTGGTGTAGACTGGTCTGACAGCTGGCTGGGACTCCAGGGCCAAGGTTCCTGAGCCTCTGGCAGGCAGCTGGTAGCCGAGGAGGGGTAAGAAGGCTTCATCCAACCTATCTGCTCTGACTCCTGCAGAGACGAAGCCAGCAGCTCGGGCTGCTCCGACACGGACTCCACAGAGTTGGCTAGCATCCTCTAGGGCCTACTGGACTGCCTGAAGCCACCACCCAGATGGCCTGGGTCACCAGGTCATGTGAGACATCAGGACTCCTTTGCCTATGTGCTGAGCAGCTGTTCTCCAGGTGCCAAGACAGGGACCAAGGACTGGAGGGTGAGCAGCCCAAGACATCTGTGCTCACTGGCAGACTGGCAGCTCTGTACCCTCCTTTCTGCCCTCCCACCCGCCCGCCCACAGGGCCAAGCCCTGGGGCCGCGACTGTGAATATGCCAAGGACTGATCGGGCTTAGCCCGGAATACTAATGTAGAAACGTTTTTATACAGAAACTAATTAATAACTTAATGACTATGTATATAGCGATATGTGTTTATGTATATGTCTGTGAGCTATTAATGTTATTAATTTTCATAAAAACTGGAAAATAGAGCTGCCTGTTTATGTCTATGTTCTCAGCTATTTATGGAATCCTCCTCTGTGGCAAGACTCAGATAGTGAGCAGGCACCCTAAGTCACAGGTGTCACTGGGTGGGGACAGTGTGTCTGGGGGTGTGGTAATAGCCTCGGCTAACTTTCACTGAGTACCGACTCTGTGCCAAGCTGTGTGTGCAGGTTTCGCATGTACTTATGGTGTTCTCCTTGAACCTGTGAAGCCATGATGTCAGGGCAGGACTGTCCCTGGTTTAAAAATGAGATCAAGCTGCAGTGTGGAAAAGGAATGTGGCTGACGTCACACAACTGAGAATGACCCGTGCGGAACGCCATCACAGATCCACGAGATCCTAAAACCATTCCCACCACTCTCTCCTCTCCCCTGGGTGTAAGGATGGTTATAGATCTGGCAAGGCCAAGAGTCATTCTGCCCGCCCTGTGCATGTCCCTAGAGAGCTGTCGTTCTTTCCCCTCAGCTGTCATTGCCGGTGGTGGAAAGGAAGACTGTCTCTGTCTAGATGTGTCCGATGAGAATGGAGCTGGGTTCTGCTGGGGGACAGAAAGTCTTGAAGCACTTGTCCAATTCCTGTGGTGTAAACTGTAACCAATCCAAGTTATTCTTGGTTGTATCATCTTGCTAGATTCCTGAGAACGTAACAGCTGGCTCCCAAGGTTTCCTTACCACACCACTGGGCCGCACACACCTAGGCTCCAAAAAAACCATGGGAAGCAAAGCTGGCAGGGTCAGGAATGGCTAGCCAACATCTTTATTTTAGAGATGGATAAGTGAGGTCCAGAGAGGAGAAGTGCTGAGATTATAAGGGCTTGGATTTTCCTTTGGATGTGAAATTCCATTCTTGGTGGGAGAGGGGCTCTGTTGTTATTTTTCTAAGTTTCACAGTTTTGCTAACAAGGCGCTGTCATATGTGTTCATAAATTCTAATTCAACTAGTCTTAAGTTCCCTATGAGGAAGATACTGTTATTGTTCCCATTTTACAGGTAAGGAAAACCGTAAATATAGGTTGGAGAAGTAATTTACCAAAGGTCATCAGCTAGTAAGTGGACAAGTTGACAGTTAAATTCAAGCTGTCTGACTTGAAGGCCTGTACCTTTGATCACTACTTTAGACTCCAGCAAACCAGTCCACTGCCTTTATAGCTGCTGCCTCCAATTAGGCTGCCTGGGCCAAGCAGGAGCCAGGGGCTGCGCTGACTTCCCATCTGGAATGTTCTTTGATAATGTTTACAGAGGTCCACTCCCATTTCCCCTCCCTCTACTCTCATCAATAGCTGCCAAAACCTGACTTTATATATGTATATATGTATTTATTTGTTTTGTTTTGGGCAGTGCTGGGAATCAAATCTAGGGCTTTGTACAATCTAGGCAACCACCCTACCACTGACCCACATCTCCAGCCCAAGGTATCGTGGTAGCGCACACCTTTAATCCCAGCACTTGAGAAGCAGAGGTAGGAGGATGGCTGTGAGGTCAAGGCCAGTCTGAGACTCCATAGGGAATTCCAGGTCAGCCTGGGCTACAGTGAGACCCTACCTCAAAAAAAGAAAGAAAATAGGGGAATGAATGTCTTACCATATATGTGGTTATGCGGTCCTGAGTTCACTCCCCAGTACTGCAAAACAAAAGCACAAAAATTAAAATGTTCTAAACCATGTTAGTTTGCCTCTTTTGTATCCCTACAATTATTTCTCGGGTCTTTTCTCATATATCATCTTCTCTCACTTGGATTAAATGTGCACCAGCATCCTGACTGGTCCCTGGCTTCGGCTGGATCTCTTCATAATCCCTAGGCAAACTATTCCAGATAACTGAAAAAACCCTCTGGGAGTCTCCATGGCTTTCAGGAAGGAGACAAGCCCTGTGACGTCCCCAGCCAGAGATCTGATGCAGTCCTACTTCCTGTTCTGAACACACATTGCTTTGGCCGTACCTGCAGGCGCTGGTCCAACAAGACTTAGCTTCCAGAAAGTCTCTCTGCTCCTTAGCCCAGCTCCGGAGTCCTTGTCCCCCAATCATGGTCCCCTCACAGGGCCCAAGGTCAGTTGTGTTGGGGTGACTGAATGAGAGTTCAATGGAGAAGGCTTCGCTTTGGAGCCAGCTGTATTCCTACGGACTCACTAGCATCCCTGGGTCTCATTTTCTCCAAATGCTTTATGGAGATTTTAGGGTAGAATCCTTGCCTCTCTTCGGTTTCATGCTCACAGAAAAATGTTTTTCCTCTTCAAAAGTTTGACTTGACAGGCCACCAGGAAACAGTAGGGAAAGTGATTCCAGAGCCTAAATAATTCTGGTGGGTCATTGAGTACAGAAGCCCCTTCTGGACAGCTCACACTTACTTCCTTATCCTTTGGGAGAAGTGTCGTTTGACTCCCTTCACACTTAGATCCAGCCATAGTGCAGAAAATCGTGTCTTTACCCCTTCTCTGGGTCCTGGCCCTCAGCTATACATAGACACCACTCCCTGAGGCCACCTCAGGAGGACGGGTGTGGTTTGGGCGCCACCTGCTGGAAGAAAATAGAAAAACCTCAACATTACGAAGAAGAAATTCCCAGATCAGTCATTTCATCTGGGATATTCCTATGAGTAGAGCTGAGCCCATATTTACAATGAGTCGGCTGTATGTCATGCACCTGCTAAGCTCTGAGAACATTGATGGACAACATAGAGTTTGCATTCTCAGTGGACACCCATGACAAATAGATAAGTAAATTAGAATTTCAGATTGTAAAAAGCCCATGGGGTGGGGTGGGGGGGATAAACAGAGTAGCCAGGTGTGGTGACACATGCCTTTAATCCCAGCACTCGGGAGGTAGGGGTAAGAGGATCACAGTGAGTTCAAGGCCACCCTGAGATTACATAGTGAATTCCAGGTCAACCTGGGACCTTACCTCAGAAAAAATAAAAATAGAATAATGTGATAAAGGGAACAATGTGATAGAAAGAAAAATATGAAGGCTACATTAAGGTAGGTACTCAGGGAAGATTGTTCTGAGGCAATGACATTTGTCTTAAATCAACAAGTAGAATTAGGGCTGGAGAGATGGCTCAGCGGTTAAAGCACTTGCCTTTAGTGCCTAAGGCCCCGGGTTCAATTCCCCAGGATCCACATAAGCCAGAATGCACAAGGTGGTGGCTCTGGTACATTCTCTCTCTCTCTCTCTCTCTCTCTCTCTCTCTCTCTCTCTCTCTCTCTCTCTGCTTGAAAATGAATAAATAAAATATTTTTTTTAAAAAAAAAGTAGAATTAGCCAGATATCCAAAGAGCTTGGAGGGAGGCACAGTGGGTAGAAAGCTCCAGAAACTCCTGGGCTGTAAAAGAATTTGCTATATTTGAAGGACGGAAAGACCAGGGCCATCACAGTGGAGGAGAAATAGAAGGTGGGGGGGCGCGGTCCAAGTTTGGGGCCAAGATGCGCATTTGAACTAAAATTTTATTTTGAATTTGAATTTTGTTTTGAGAGCAGCCAAAAGGCCACTGGAGATAATTAAGCAGAAAAGTGGTGTACATTGAAAAGAGTGTCTCCCAATGTATTAGAGAGGGGTAAACATGGAAAAGTAGAGAACTCACAGAAGAAGCTTTTACAACAGTCCCTGTGAAACTGGAATTGTGGCTGTTGATGGGGTGACACACGTCCAGCATCCCCCCATCATCATCTGAGAGTTTCCAAGCGTGGGCCTAACAATCCTGCCTCCTTCAAGCTAAAGCTGTTTACACACCAGGACTCCACGGGAAGACAATGTTTATTCAACAAAATATCGAGTCCCTCCTTATGCCAGGTCTGTTCTAGGTGGGGGAGATACAACAGAATCTTGCCTTGCTGGAAAAAAAAAAAAACGATATTAACTGAGTGAACATGCATGTCATGGATTTTACCAAGAAGAGGAAGGAGATACGGAAGCGTGTACAGAGTCAGATTAGGTGGAGACCATATGGCCTGAGTCCCAAAGAAACCAGAGCCTGTCAGGCAAAGAAGAATATATGCAGAGACTCAGAGGACAGGGACATGATGGTGCCTCCTTCTGCACATAAATAAATGAATGAATGAATGAATGAATGAATAAATAAATAAATAAATGCAGAAATAAAGGAATGGATCCTTAAAGGAATAAAGGCATGGATAGGCCAGTGTGCATGAGAGAGGGGGCTATAAGACCAGAGCAGAAAAGAATGGTATATTCATGACTTTGGGGCTTTGAAATAATTTTTTAAAAATATTTTATTATTTGAGAGAGAAAGCAAGAGAGAACGGGCATGCCGGGGCCTCTTAGCACTGCAAACAAATTCCAGATGTATGCACCACTTTGTGCACTTGGCTTTGCCTGGATCAGGGGTTTCTCCAGGGTCCCTGTACTAGTCAAACATTATTTTTTTTTGAGATAGGGTCTCACTCTAGCCCAGGCGGACCTGGAATTCATAATGTAGTCACCCAGATTTTTTAATTGCTGTGATGGTTAAATTTTGTTGTCAACTTGACCTTTAATCTTGGGTCTCTGAGGTTATTTACAGGATGTAAGGAAGGCCAGGAAAACTAGAAACAAATTTTCCTTTCAGGGAGGCCAGAGATAGTGAGTCAGCAAGTCTGGGAAAGGGTTCCAAGACCCCACCCTAAGGCTATATAAAGTGGAAAGAAATCTCTACCCCTCCCTGCCTACCCAGCTGCTGGTGATTGTCATGCATTGGCATTAAAACAGAGCTTCCTCAGCCTTCCAGCCTGGACTGAAGACCAGTGGCTCCCCAGGAAGCCTTTAGGCCTTCAGTGCTGAATGGGGACTGATGAGGCATTCAGCCACGTGGACCGAGTGGCGACTTGTTCCTTGACTCAGGCTTGTAGACTGCTATTGTGGGATTGCCTGAGCTAATCCAATAAGTCCCCTTTTTGTTTACTACAATTCATTTTGTTGGTTCTGTTCCTCTAGAGAACCCTGACTAATACTATCGCTATG
>PVHP010048179.1:0-12576 GCA_004024765.1 Zapus hudsonius | reverse complement strand
AAAAAAAAAAAAAAGCAGGGAGCTGGGCACGGAGGTGTATGCCTTTAATCTCAGCATTTGGGAGGCAGGGGTAGGAGGATCACCGTGAGTTGGAGCCAACCCTGAGACTACATAGTGAATGAATTTCAGGTTAGCTTGGGCTAGATTGAGATCCTACCTCGGGAACCCCCCCCCCCGAAAAAAAAAAAAAAAGCAATGGCTGAGGATGTAACTTGAGTTGGTAGAGTGCTTGCCTAGCCTGCACAAAGCCACAGAACTGCATAACACTGGGCTTGGTGCTGCTTACCTGTAATCCCAACACTTGGGAGGTGGAGGTAGAAGTTGAGGAGTTTAAGGTCATCCTTAGCTACATAATGAATTCAAGTCCAGCCTGGGCTACATGAGACCCTGTCTTAAAACCAACCAACAGACAAAAATGTATGTTTGAGAAAGGCTCATTCAAAAGGTAACATTTGGTAAGACATGGTCATGCATGTTTATAGTCTCAGCTCTTGAGAAGCAGAGGCAGAGGATTTCCATGAGTTAGGGTCAGCCTGGTCTACATAGCGAGTTTCAAGCGAGCCAGGGCTACATAGCAAGAGCATATCTCAAACAACTTGAGCAACAAGCCAAGGTGATGTTTGAACAAAGGCTTAGTGGTGCTTGTGGGGAATGAGCATTCTAAGCAGAAGGAGCAGGAAGTGCAAAGACTGCAAATGTGCTTTGCCCAGGGAGCATTGAGGAGATCAGGAGGAAAGGAAAGAGAAAGAAAGAGGACAGTGTGAGGAGGTAAGGTCAGAGGGGCAGGAATAGATCATGTTAGGGTCATGTGGGCCCTGCTAAGTAAGGCCTTAAGCTTTTACTCTGAGGAGTGAGGCGATCAAGGTCATTGTCAAAGGTGGTTACGGCAGTAGACACCTCATGACAACTTGTGCTGTTGCTTACTGGACTCTGGGGGTACCAAGGGCCAGGTGTTCAGGTATTCTCCTGAGGTACTCAGGTAGTTCTCCATCCCTAGCATGGGGTCCTGTCCCAGCAGTTTGTGGAGCTCATCAACAAGTGTAATTCAATGCAGTCCGAATACCGGGAGAAGAATGTGGAGCGCATCCGGAGGCAGCTGAAGATCAGTGAGTGGGGTGCCTGCTCCGTGGGGCTAAGGAGCACTGACCCAGCCCTGAGCTGACCTTTTCTCTCTCAGCCAATGCTGGAATGGTGTCTGATGAGGAGCTGGAGCAGATGCTGGACAGCGGGCAGAGCGAGGTGTTCGTGTCTAATGTGAGTGCCCACAGCCAGCCTTTCTCCATGGGTGTCCAGTCTTCAAGTCCTGGTGCTGTTGAATTGAGGGCAGACTAAAGCCCACGAGGGAATGAATTGGCATGCCAGGACTCATTCATCAGGATCTGGCTTTACTCCTAGGCCAGAGGGCTGCCCCAGAATCTCATTATGAACTTAGGACCTGCTGCTGGTCTCCCTGTGACCTTCCAACATTCCTATTCACCCATCAGATACTGAAGGACACACAAGTGACACGGCAGGCCCTGAACGAGATTTCAGCCCGGCACAGTGAGATCCAGCAGCTTGAGCGCAGTATCCGTGAGCTTCATGAGATCTTCACTTTCCTTGCTACTGAGGTGGAGATGCAGGTGGGTGCCCGAGGCAGCCCCCAGACAGGAGCCAGTGCACAGCCCAAATTCCTAGCCATGATGGGATGAACTCCACCCTTGGATACTCCTGGGCTATTATGTTGTTTCAGGCTCAGCCATGCCCCAGGGGGCCCTTACTTCTGTCCTTTGCCAAGTTCATAGGATTGTGTCCACCTCTGAACTTACCCAGACGACCACACCTTTATTCATAGCATCCCTTCAACTTGAGCCTAACCCTGGTATGGCCCTGATCATGACTTCTCTTCTGGCACATTCCCTCCTTATTTTGTTACAGTTCAAGCAGAAGTTTTCCCTATAGGGCCCACCTCCTAAAATCTGTCCAAGGTTGTGGAGTTCCCTTGGGCCTGGATGTAGGGATTTGAGGTGAGCTTTTGGCCCTGTTCTTAAGGACCTGACTTCAGCCATTCCCTTCTGCAGCTGAGATCCTGGGAAAGAGCTTTCTTTCTGTACAAGTACTAGGCTCTTAGGCTGGTAGTGCCAGGAGGAGGCAGGGACAGAGGGAGATAGGCCTAGAAGAATGGGTAAATTCAGACAGATTTGTGAGGGAAGCCATTTATGTGAAAGGTACTAACCATACAATGTCCTTAGCTGTAAGCCTCCACTGAAAATGGAGGTTGTATGGAACAGAGAGAGGGATCATGTGATAGAAGGGGGGCTGGAAGCTAGCCTATGAATCTGAACATTTGTTGGAACTGGTCCTGCTAGATCTTTGTTCATGTAGTTTTTTCGCTGCCAGGAATGTCTGTCAGTCATCTTGGACTGGGATGGGCAAAGTAGCTGATAGCCCTCCATGTCTGGTCTTCCCTGGCTCCCTGAACCACCCCATTTTCTGAGCAGGGAGAGATGATCAACCGCATTGAGAAGAACATTCTGAGCTCAGCAGATTATGTGGAACGTGGACAGGAGCATGTCAAGACAGCCCTGGAGAACCAGAAGAAGGCGAGGAAGGTGAGCCTTCGGCCCTGGCCTGAGCCTTGAGTTCTCTTGAGTGACTTTCCATGACTCCTCCTCTCCCACAGAAAAAAGTCATGATAGCCATCTGTGTGTCCATCACTGTCCTCATCTTGGCCGTCATCATTGGTGTCACCACAGCAGTTGGATAATGCCAGATATTCTTGGTGAGATATGGTAAGCCTTTCCCATCCCAGGCATCAGCCTCCCCTCCTCCCCTCAGACCTGTTTCTCCCTTCTTCCTTTGCAGACACTGGGAGCACCAGGACCCAGAGCCTGGCCTTTCCTCTCAGCGGCTGTAGGGGCAAGGCAGAGCCTCCAGCCTGATGCCATCTTACATTGCCCTTGTGCAGAGGGGCAGATGGTTCTTCTGGGATTGGCAGCTGCTCATTCATGGGGGTCTCCTCCTTCAGGCCACAATGCCTAGGAGAGAGCCTAGTGTCCTGTTTGGTTGAGACACATGGTTTTGTAAAAAATTAAAACAAAAGTTTGGAGTCCCTGTGCCTGTGTGTTCCTGGAAGGGCTGGCCTCCAGGTATCCATTCTCTCTACCTCCTGGCCATCCCTGGTCCAGGCCCAGCCCAGGCAGACTCAAATCAGACTTCTCTAGGTATGTGAGTGCAGCAGGCTGGCTCTGCCCACAGAGTGGGTGGGTTAAGCTAAAGAGAGGTAGCATCCACTGCTGGCTCCCAGCTCAGTGCTGTCCCACCACGGGGATGACATATCCCTGAAGCAATGAACTGACCAGGTGATTTGTGATGCTGTCCTCTGAGAAAAACCATTGTCATCTCTGTCAGAAGCTGCTGGTACTCTGCATGAGACATTCTGGAGATTTGGACCTATGATGTTCCCTCATAGAGGAGTGTGGGGAGACGAGACTCATCAGACCCTCATCAATCTCAGGTGCCCCTTGTGCCAGCTGTATGCAATGAGAGCCTATGGCTTTGCGGAGACGGCATATATAGAGGGTGGATGATCAAGTGACTACGAGCTCCATGCTAGGATCAGATTTTTTTTTTTTTTTTTTTTTTTGGCTTTTTAAGGTAGGGTCTTGCTCTAGCCCAAGCTGAGAATTTTTTTTAATATTTATTTATAGCCAGGCATGGTGGCACACAACCTTTAATCCCAGCACTCAGGAGGCTGAGGTAAGAGGATTGCTGTGAGTTTAAGGTCCTCCTGGGCGAGAGTGAGACCCTGCCTCAAAAAAACCAAAGTATTTATTTGTTTGAGATAGAAAGAGAAAGAATGGGCACACACCAGGGCCTTTGATGCAAATGAACTCTAGATTCATGTGCCACTTTGTGCATCTGGCTTTATGTGGATACTGGGGAGTTGAACCCAAGCCGTCAGGCTTTGCAAGCAAGCACCTTTAACTGTTGAACCATCTCTCCAGTCCCTAAAAAGAGTTTTTGATGCTATTGCTGCTTTGGGGTCACCTGTAAGGAACCCCTCATTCACACTATAAGGAAGCCTAATAAACTTACTGGTTTCCCAGGTAGAATTGGACTTTAGTCTGTTGTGTGTGCTCTACCTGGGGGAGCAAGTTCTTCTTGTCTCTCCCCCCCAAAAAAAGTTTCCAATACACCAGGCGAAGGCTGGGACATAGATGAGGTGCATCTGTTTGAGAGATCGGTGGCATTCCTGAGGCCAAGAGGAAGCGGGCTCATGACAAAGTTGTTTAATTAAGGTTATTGCTTTGAATACGGCAGTCATGGTATAGTCTTGGGACATTTATTTGGAACATTTAATGTAATGTTAAACATAGTAGAAAAGGCGGTGTAAGACCTCTCTAGGCAAAGGGCCCAGCAGAGCAGGCCTTGTGAGTAGAGATAGGCACTGCTTTAGGTGGCATACCTGATGGATGAGGGTTGTCCTGTGGAAGAATGTAGAAGAGTCAGGAGCCTGGACTATGACTTCTGTGAGGCATGTGAGCTGCAGACCCTAATTCTAAATTTCTAGGATTTCTAGTCCGTGCCTAATTTCTGGAGAAATGTGGTTCCTGTTCAGGACACCTGCTTCAAAGGATAAGCTGCTTGTGGCTCATGTCTGGTTGGAGTGGGTGATACTTGGCTCATATCCCCAAGGTCTGGGGGCTGCATTCCAAGTATCCTATTTCATCTTATAGGCCCCCATAGTTCAGGCTGCCCATGGATACTAAGCCCCTATGACTACAGTGCCAGTACTGTTCTTTGCTCTGTCATGAGTCCTGGAAGGGGTGTATGTCTCTGGTGTACTCTTGGACTGGCCCTGGGCATGGCTTGAGGGAGAGAGAGACAAGACGGAAATTGGGCTCTAGGGCCTGACCAAGTGGACCTCTGCCTTCATCTGTGTCTGGCAGCCAACTGCAGCACCTCCCTGTGGCTTTGGAGTGGCAGCTGACTGCCTGCACAGTTTGGCTGGCAGTGGGTGGGATGTGTCTTGGTCTGTATTGCTCAATGGACCCAGTTTTGTTGTGGGAGAAACCACTCCCTCTCAGTATAAAGCAGCTCATGTTAGCCAGCTGATATGAGCCAGGCCCCAAGTTGGGATCTTAGAAGACAATCACTCAGAAGGCTTGTTTTGGATATTGGGTAGACTCGGTAATTAACACTTGTCCTGTGGAGTATGGGAACCCTTAGACATTTGAACAGTTGAGTCACAAGTTTTGGGACAGACTTAATCTGAGAAATGAACAAATAACAAGTACACCCATACACATGGGTGTTCATGGATTCCCTTCCCTCAGAAAAGTGACCTCAGCATGGAATCTTGGCTGTGCTTGGGCCGCAGTGAGCTCAACTTGGAAGGAACAGAGGTTTGTGACTTTTTTTCAAATCTGCCTGTATACACCCTTCCACTTTAGCTCATTCAACATCTTGTGATTCAAAATCCCAAGAAAAGCTGTGTGTGGTGGCACATACCTGTAATTTCAAAACTCAAGAGGCTGCTGATTGAAAAAAACAATGAACTCAAGGTGAGCCTAGGCTACATAGCAGACCCTGTCTCAAAAACAAAGGAAGGGCAAGACATGGTGGCACATGCCTTTAATCCCAGCACTCAGGAGGTAGAGGTAGGAGAATTGCCTGAGTTTAAGGCTACCCTAAGACTACATAGTGAATTCCAGGTCAGCCTGGGCTAGAGTGAAACCTTACCTCAAAAGAAAAAGAAGAAAAAAAAAAAGGGCTGGAGAGATGGCTCAGTGGTTAAGGTGCTTGCCTGCACAGCCTTACAACCCGGGTTTGATTCCACAGTACCCTTGTAAAGCCAGATGTACAAAGTAGCACATAACATCTGGAGTTTGTTTGCAGTGGCTAAAAGCCCTGGCACACCCTTCATATATTCTCTCTCTCTCTCTCTTTCTTTCTCTCTCTCTCTCTCTCGTAAATAAGTATTTAAAAAATAATATCCCATACATTGGGTTTCTTTAGGTTAATAAAGATGAACTTGGGCCTGGAAGATGGTTCAGTGGTGCTTGCTTGAAAAGCCTGATGACCAGGGTATGATTCCCCAGTACTCACATAAAGCCAGATACCTCAAGTGGCTCATGCATCTGTAATTAGTTGCTGGGGCAAGAGGCCCTGATATACCCATCTCTCTCTCCTTGCAAATATTTTTTTTTCCTTTAAAGCTGAACTGGAAAAGAAAAACCAAAATCTGGATATGGTGACGCATGCCTGCATTCCTAGCACTTGGGAGGGAGGTAGAGGCAGGAAGATTGGCGGTTGAAAGCCAGTCTTAAGTTACATGGTGAATTAGAGGCCAGCTTGAGTTCTGTGAGACCCTATTGCAAAACAACATGACCCTAAAAACCTGATAAATTCTCAGGTAAAAGAAATGGTCTAGTTCACTTTCCAGGTGTCAGGTACATTGACCTTACTAGGGGCTATCTGCCCTGAGTTAAAAACTTTACCGTTGGCCAAGAAGTATGTGGGAACAGTGACATGGTACAAAGTGCTGCAGAAGAATGTGTATGAGGTAGAGGGAGAGTTGAACCAGCAGTTGTCAGCGTTGCATCGCTGGTCCTAAAGCAGTTTGAATGGTTGTCCTAAATTTCACTGTTGGGATTATGCACTCATCTCTGCTGACAATAGGTTTGCTTGGCTATATGCCTTGGCTTTGGCCAATAGAATGAGTAGAAATGGAAAGACTACTTCCATGCAGACATTTAGAGCACAGTGGAGTAGTCTGATAGCTGCCTTTCTCTACCCTCTGCCATGAGTCTAGTGATTTCCAAATCTAGCCTTCTCTTTCATCCTGGAACTCCAGAATGAAAATGACAGATGGAGTGGATCTGGGCTTTGGCCCACTTGTAAAATAGTGTGTAATGGAAGAAATATATCTTCTTGCTGTGGTCACTGAAATGTGCAGTTTGTTTGTTACTACAATAAACTTTGTAGTCCAGTGTGGTAATGCACACCTATAATCTCAGCATATGGGAAGCTGAGGCAGGAAGATCAAGGGTTTGAGGCCAACCTGGGCTACATAGTTTCAGGCTGGCCAGGACTACATAGGGAGACTTTTTTAGTAAAAGGTGAAAGATTTATATGATCTGAAGAGAAAACAGAGTATTGGGAGACCTTTTTAAACAAAAAAAATGCAAAACCAAATAAGTTGTTTCAAAATTAGTACCCAAAGCTGTAATGTTCTTTTTTTTTTCTTTTTTTTTTTTTTGGTTTTTCGAGGTAGGGTCTCACTCTAGCCCAGGCTGACCTGGAATTCACTATGTATTCTCAGGGTGGCCTCGAACTCACGGAGATCCTCCTACCTCTGCCTCCCAAGTGCTGGGATTAAAGGCGTGCGCCACCACACCCGGCTTCTGTAATGTTCTTAAAAAAAAAAAAAAAAAAAAAACACAGTCGGACAGTGGCTGATGATAAAACTATTACTAGAAATTGGGAATGGGGTGACATGTACAGTGGTAAAGTATCTGGTTACACTGAAAGCTATGAATAATTGTGACTATAATAATGACCAAATGAGCTTTAGGCAGGAAATTTGGGGAAGAAAATATTCCTTGGCTGCAATTTGGTGCATTTGACAAGTTACTATAAGAAAAGAAACTGGAGGGCTGGAGAGATGGCTTGGCGGTTAAGGCACTTGTCTGCAAAGCTAAAAGACCCAAGTTTGATTTTCCAGTTCCCACATACAGCTATATGCACAGTGGCTAGAGGCCCTGACACACCTATTCTCTCTCTCTCTCTCAAGTAAAAATAAAATCCTCCTGCTGCAAGCCTTTCAAGAACTGGGATTTTGTCGGAAAGATGGCTTAGCAGTGGTTAAGGCCCTTGCCTGCAAAGTCTAATGACTGGGGTTCAAATCCCCAGTACCCATGTAAAGCCAGATGCACAATGGACATGGATCTGGAGTTCATTTACAGCAGCTGAAGGCCTTGGCATGTCCATTCTCTCTCTCTGCTGGCAAATAAGTAAATAACGGATTACAGGTATGTACTACCTTTTCTCTGTATATGTATTAATTATTTTGTGGTACTGGTGATTAAACCCAGGTACTAGTGCACGATAGGCAAAATTACCCACTGAGCTACATCTCCAACCCTTCTCTTCCTCCCACCCCCTCTCTCTTGGGGATTAAACCCAGGGCCTAGGGTGAATCCCAGTTTATCCAGAGAGGATGATGACCATAGTACAGGTTGAGAACTGATGCTAGTTGTTGCTCCCACATCAGAGCCTAAGTTGTGCATTCTGGGGAAAACCTGGAAGGAAGCTGGAAACATAAGGGAAGTTGGGGCAGAAGACCAGTGAGGGATTAAAAGTGGTACTTTGGGCTGGAGAGATGGCTCAGCGGTTGAGACACTTGCCTCCCTCCAGTGCCTAAGGCCTGGTGTTCAATTCCCCAGGACCCACATAAGCCAGACCTACAAGGTGGTGGCCCTGGTTCTCTCTATTTCTCTCTCTGTTTGAATATGAATAAATAAAATAAATAAATAAATAAAAGTGGGACTTTGACACATTACTCACATAACAAAACTGAATAAAGACATCCCAGGAAAATGAGAGATCAATATAAATACAGATACAAAACCCCTCAAAAATATTAGAAGAATCAAATCTAGTCCAGCAGTATGGAAAAAGAATTATACATGGCCAAGTGGGATTTATCCCAGGAATACAAAGATGGTTTAATATCCAAAAATCAGTAATGCAGATGATATACTATAAAGAACAAAAGCCACAGAATCATTTCAGTGGACACAAAATAAACTTGACAAGATACAATTCCCTTTTATAAAGAAGTTTCACACAAAGGGGACTGGAGATAATGTTCCTGTATTCTACAACCTTGTGGAACTTGTTTATTGTATGAGTATACCCCAAGGATATTTTTTCAGCACTGGGGATTGGATCTAGGATGTTGTACATGTGAAGCAAGCATTTTAACACTGAGTTATATCCTAAAGCTTCCTTGAGACTTTTCTGTATTTCACTCTGGATGTTCATAGGTTAGAAAATTTAATGTTAAGATGGTAAAACCTCTCAAATGGATCAGCTGATTCATTTGATACAATTCCTACTAAAATCTAAGCTTTGTGATTTCTTAGTAGCAAAAGCTGACAAGCTGATCCAAAAATTTCAAAGGGAGCATGTGTTGGTGACATGAATCTAAAATCCCAGCACTCAGGAGACTGAGGCAGGAGGATGGAGAGTTTGAGACAAGGATGGGCTACATAGTTCAAGGCTAACATGATTTCTGACAGACCCTGTCTCAAAACAAACAAAACCCACAGAATAAAATGGAGCAAGCAAGGATCTAGAAAAAAAAAATCTTGAAATAGCCAGGCATAGATGAGTACGCCTTTAAACCCAGCACTTGGGAGGAAGAGGAGGTAGGGGGATTGGTGTGGTTCAAGACCACCCTGAGACTACATAGTGAGTTCCAGGTTAGCCCGGGCTAGACCCTACCTCTAAAAACCAAAAAAAAAATTATTTGTAAGCAGAGAGAGAGAGAGAGATAGTATGAGAATGGACACACCAGGGCCTCTAGCCTGCAAACAAATTCCAGACACGCACCAACCTGTGCATCTGGCTTTTTACATGGGTACTGGGGAATTGAACCTGGGTCATTAGGCTTTGCAGGCAAGCACCTTAACTGCTGAGCCATCTTTCCTATCTCTCCCCAAAAATTCTTGAATTAGAATATACTGGAGGGCTCATAGGCCCTGATCTCAACTTCCAATAAAGTTACAATCATAATAGTGTGTTCTTAGCATCTGGACAAATATGTAAGGCTGAGGGTGTGGCTTAGTGGTAGGCCTGGATTTGATTCTCAGTGTGCATACACACACACCTTATATTTAGTTTTTTTTCCCATAAGGACATCAGAAAATTCAATGACGGGAGAATTTTTTTTTATTCTTAAGGCAAGGTCTCACTCTAACCCAGGCTGACCTGAACTCATTCTGAAGCCAGGCTAGTCTTAAACTCATGATAATCCTCCTACCTCAGCCTTAAAAGTGGCCACTATGTCCTGTTTCTTGGACAAATGAAAATCCACAGGTTAAAGAATGAAAGGTAGCCAGGATGTGGTGGCGCTTTAATCCCAGCACACCCTCAAAGAAACTAAATAAATAAATAGACCAACTTACATATTTTATTAAAACTTTTGTAGGTTTTGTCTTTCAAGGTAGGGTTTCACTCTAGCCCAGGTTGACCTGAAATTCACTAAATAGTTTCAGGATGGCTTTGAACTCATGGTGATCCTCCAACCTCTGCCTCCTGGGTGCTGGGATTAAAGGCTTGCACCACCATGCCTGACCCCAACTTTTATAAGCTTATAACTCTAAACTTTATGTTTAAACAACATTTAACAATGAAACTCTTAGAAATAAGAAATATCTTTAAATCCTTAGCTTACTAAAAATGTTTTCTCAGATATGGCACAAAGGAAAAACAAGATACTCCCCTGGGTTCATTTCCCCAGTACCCATGTAAAGCCAGATGCACAATGGAGCATATGTGCCTGGAGTTTGTTTATGGTAACAAGAAGCCCTAGTGCACCCATTCTCTCTCTCTCTCAAATAAAATATTTTTAGAGGGCTGGAGAGATGGCTCAGCAGTTAAGGCACTTGCCTGCAAAGCCTAGTGACCTGGGTTTAATTCCCCAGCACCCATGTAAGCCAGATGGACGAAGTGGTGCATACATCTGGAGTTTGTTTGCAGTGGCTGGAGACCCTGGCTCACCTATACACACATACTATCTCTGCTTGAAAAGAAAATATTTAAAAATATTTTTAGCCAAAGGAAGGGAAGGACTGCTTACAATGCAAACTTCCAGACACAAAGTGGCCTTGATATTCATGACTTTGCAGTGCCTGATAATACCTATGCATAATGGGAGGAAAAGATGATGACACCGAAACAAAACAGAGACTGAGAGGGGGAAGAGATATGGGGGAGGGTGAGAGGAAGAGGGAATCATAATGGTTTATGGTCTATAATTATGGAAGCTATCATTAAAAAGTTTAATTTTTAAACTTTAAAAAAATTTAAAAATGTATCTAAAACAAGCATGAGTTGGATAGTCAAAATTAAACACATTTCAAACAGTACCATCAAGAAAATAAAAGAGGTGGGTGTGGTGGTGTATGCCTGTAGGTAATCACAGCATTCAGGAGGCAGAGGCAGCACTGCCAGTTGTAAACCAGCCTTGGCTATGTAGTGAGTTCAAGGTCAGGATGGGCAACATAGCAATAGTGTCTCAAAAAGAAAATGAGAGGGGCTGGAGAGATGGCTCCGAAGTTAAGGTGTTTGCCTATAAAGCCAAATAATCTGTCCCGATTCCCTAGTACCCACATAAAACCAGATGCTCTAAGTGACACAGGCATTTGGAGTTCGTTTACAGTAGCTGGAGGTCCTGGCACACCCATTCTGTCTCTTTTTATCTCTCTTCTTGCAAATAAATAAAATTAAAAAAAAACAAAAATATAGCCTATACAATGGAAGAGAAATTTTGTAAATTGTAAGGAACTTGTATGTAGGACAGAGAACTCAATGTCCAAAAGACAATCCAATTTTTTAAAAGAACAAAAGAATTGAATAGATGTTTCTTCAAAGATGATATACAAATGGTCACTGAGCACATGGAAAGATACTTGGGGGCTAGGGATGGAGCTCTGTTAGTCGAATGCTTACCCAGCTCTGGGTTTTATCCTTAGCATGGAGTTAGGTAAGTGTCATGGTTTGATCCAGGTGTCCCCACAAACAAATGTGTTCTGAATGATCAATCCTTAGCTGATGGCAGTTTGGGTTTTACAAGAGCTGTGTTGTTGGGGGGGGGAGCTTATGAGGGCTATAAGCCAGCTTCCTCTTGCCAGTGTTTGGCACACCTTCCTGACATTGTTTGCAGTGCTGTGGCAGAGGTGATGGCCACCCATCTGCTCATGCCATCGTTTTCCCTGCCGTCATGGAATCTCCCCTTGAGTCCGTAAGCCAAATAAACCCATTCCTCCACAAGCTGCTTTTGCTTGGGTTCTTTCTACCCAGCAACTAGAAAGCTGACCACAACAGTAGACACAGTGGCACATGCCTGGAATCCCAGCACTTGAGTCATGCTCAGCTACAAAGTTCACGGCCAGCCTGAACAGTTCAAGGGCTACATGAGATCCTTTCTCAAAAAAATTTCTATATGAGGGGCTGGAAAGATGACTCAGCAGTTAAGGCACTTGCCTGCAAAGTCTAACTCCCCATGATCAATTCCCCAGTACCCACGTAAAGCTAATTACACTAAGTGGTGCATGCATCTGGAGTTTGTTTGCAGTGGCTGGAGTCCCCAGTGTGCCCATTCTCTCTCTTTGTCTCTCTCCTTGAAAATATTTTTTACAAATCTTTATGAATGTTCATAACAATATTATAATTTATCCAAAAAACCCAACTAATGGGGCTGGAGAGATAGCTCAGCAGTTAAGGCACTTGCCTCCAGTGCCTAAGGCCCCAGGTTCAATTCCCCAGTACCCACATAAGCCAGACCCACAAGGTGGTGGCCCTGGT
>PVHP010048178.1:0-12633 GCA_004024765.1 Zapus hudsonius | reverse complement strand
ACCCACCTGTGTCCAAAACCTTGCTGTTTAAAACTCTGCTGTTCAACTCAGTCCCATTTCAAGATTAGAGAAAATAACTTCTGATATTTTAAAACTATTTTATTTGCAAGCAGGGAGAGAAAGAGAAAGGAGGGACGAGAGAAAGAGACACAGAATGGGCGAACCAGGGCACCCTGAACTCCAGATGCATATGCCACTTTGCACACCTGGCTTTGCGTGGGTATGGGGGATTTGAAACTGGGCTGTCAGGCTTTGCAAGCAAGCACCTTTAACCACTGAGCCATCTCCCCAGCCCACGATTTTTTTTTTTTAAGATAAGGTCTCATTAGGTTGTCAAAGTTAGTGGTCCTATCTCAGCCTCTTGAGTGCTAGGATTAGAAGCATAAGCAATACCTGGCAAACATAGTCAATTAAAGATGAACAGAACAGGGGCTGGAGAGATGGCTTAGCAATTAAAGGTGCTTGCTTGCAAAGCCTGAAGGCCTGGGTTCAATTTCCCAGTACCCATGTAAAGGCAGATACACAAGGTGATGCATGTATTTGAAGTTCTTTTGCTGTGTCAGGAGGCCCTGGCATGCCCATTCTCTCTGCTTACAAATAATAAATACAATACTTTTTAAAATAACAAAATACCTTTGTTTTGTCTTTCTGTGGAAACAAAAGCAACAAAGACTTTCTCCAATTGCTATCCTGTCCACAACCACCCACTCTTCACTTCCCTGGAATTTTAAATCTGGATTTAGAACATTTATTTCTGGCATCAGTGCCCAAAATGCCATGCTATTCCTAGGGTGTAAGTTTAAAAGCCAGTGCTAAGAGTCTATTTAAGGGCAAAATAGGTAGTCATCTGCTTGTGATTTGAAAAGACATTTGAAAATGTGGTGACACTCATAGCTGGTTCTTCCCATCATGAGGTGGAGGACATGTGGCCTCTGAGGTAAAGACATGGAAGGGGATCCAGAAGGATGGGACAGGGGGTAGACCCTCATTTGCTGTCATTCTCCAACTAGCTGATCTTGACTTGAAGCTGTGTCCTCCTCCAGGTGACTGTTCCCCTTCTTCTAGTCTCTGCTGGACACCTCAGCTGCACTAAGCAAAGCTCAATGCTAAGTTAGACCTCAAACCACTCCTTGCAGAAAGTCCTGGCTCCCAATTCAGACACCTTTCTTCTCATTCCACCGAGCACTGAGCAATTCCCTTAGTGTTCATAAAAGAGTATATGATCTACTATATACATGTCTGCTGTTCAAACACAGGCCATCCGTTAATCAGCAGTGTGATTATCTGGGCTTCAAACAGACCCGCAACTGTCCATCCACCAGCTAGTTCCCATCAGAGGCCATACTAGGAAGAATGACATAAAGGGAAGTGAGATACCCTGGAGTAACCAAAGGCACTTACAACTATTTGCTGAATCAAACTCAACAGTTGGAATCAGATTGAACAAGACCCAAAACCTCCAGCAGATTTTTGAAACGCACACCTTTAATCCCAGCACCTGGGGGACAGAGGTAGGATCACTGTGAGCTGAGACTTCTTTGAGGCTACCCTGAGACTATATAGAGAATTCCAGGTCAGCCTGGGTTAGAATGAGACCCTACCTTGAACCCCACCCTCAAAACAAAAACAAAACACCATGAGGGTTTTGTGGATTCCTTCCAGGGGATGGTAGAGATACCATCTAAAAGAAGACATGTCTGATAAGCAGCCATGTTCTATTCAGGTTGGACTACCGTCTTATTTGAAGGACCTCTGGTTTGAGCTCAGCAGATTCATGTTTTATCCTTAACTCAGCACTTGTCTGTTCCCTAGGACTTCAATGTAAGGATTCTACATCTACCTGAGCTAAACTTCTCAAGCTGCCACATACCACACTGCTGTTAACTGATACGCTGAGGCACCAAGCCAGTTATAGATTCCAGCACCCTCCTTCTTGGTCTCAGTTCAGGTGTATCTTTGCTCCTCAAGTCTTCTGATATCCAGAAATTTTCTTCCATTCTGGTCAGAAGCATGGTGTAACCTGGATAAGTCACAATTAAAGATATTCTCCACACTGTGTGTGTGTGTGTGTGTTTAAATAAACAAAGTCACTTAAAGTTACAACTGGAAAAGGCTAAACATAGGCCACACACAGACCTTTTCTTTAAAAAAAATTGTTTTTCCGGGCGTGGTGGCACACGCCTTTAATCCCAGCAATCGGGAGGCAGAGGTAGGAGGATTGCCTTGGGTTCAAGGCCACCCTGAGACTCCATAGTGAATTCCAGGTCAGCCTGGACTAGAGCGAGACCCTACCTCGAAAAACAAAACAAAACAAAAAAAAAATTGTATGTTTTTATGCTGACGCCAGGCCAGGTCTGCCTTTGTGACAAGTCAGAATCATCTTCAGTTAGTTCTTGAGATGCAATGTTGTAAAACAACCCTGGAGAAGCCCATGCACACCCCACTCTCAAAGAACTGATCTGCAGCCAGGCGAGGTGGTGAACACTTGAATCCCAGCACTCCAGAGGACAGAGATAAGAAGATTGCCATGAGTTCGAGGCCAGCCTGGGACTACAGAGTGAGTGCTAGGTCAGCTGAGCCAGAGTGAGACCCTAGCTCAAAAAACCAAAAGGAAAAAAAAAAAACTGATTTTCACAGTACAAAAAGGGTACAAAATTCTAGAAAGGAATGAAGATGTATGTTTAGTGCCATATCAGTCTGGTCTGTCCCTTTGGAAAGATGGCCCTTGAGTATCCTCTAGTGTTTAATTCTATTATCTACTATTTTGGTTTCAAGTAATTCATTGATGTTTGGGTGTATTCGTCCGTTTTTGCTCCATGCCCTCTCTTTCTGCTTTGTCAGCCAAAGGACTTTAAAACTTCCCTCAACATCACATTATTTGCATAGATGACTTCTGGAGCCCAGAGACTTTGCCTCAAACAAGAGAACTCAGAGCTTTATGCCCTCAGTACTTTCGCAAAGAAAAACCTTGGTAACTGGCAATTTTCTCTCTTGATGAAGTGCCACTCAGACACCAGGTGAACACTCTGTCGTGCTGTTATCCTTTCTTTCCACATCAAAGAGTGACACAAGCATCCGGCTCAAGGACTTGGCATTAGAAATAAATCAATGAGGCAGCCAAAGTTCACGCTTATTGCAGCACACCTCCTTGTCTTATCTATCTCCAGGTCTTGGGGCCCTGACACAGCCTTGCACGCAGGTATTTGTCGCAGTTTCAGAAAAACCTAGACCTTCCCATTCCCGTCCCAATTTTTCCAGGGGGACAAACCAACAAGCCACCGACCAACCCCCTTCCCCCGTGCGAAAGCACAATTCGGAACAGTCAAGAGTCGTGCTGGAGGGTCGGTGTGGCTGGTTAACTTACCACAAATGGAAGGCTTGCTAATTGTCCTGACACCAGACGCCACGGGGAGGCCAGAACTCAGGAGACCAGAGCAGAGCCCCGGGCAAGTCCGCCAACAATTGCCACCACGCAACAAGTACTCTGAGAGAGGCAGGCACGGCGCGAGCACCGGACCCCGCGAGCGCCACGACGGCCCGCCCTCCCTCCCTCCCGTTCCCGACTCCCCCGAGGGCCTGGGGGCCGGGAAGGGGCGACCCCGGCCCGCCGGCGGAGCGCTCGGAAGCCGAGCCACGCGGGCCGCCCGGCCTCCCCAGACCAGCCCAGAGCCCCTCGGCGTCCCCAGCGAGCTCCGGCCTCACCTCGAGCGGGAGCCGGCGGCAGCGGAGGCGTCGCAGGGCTCAGCGCATCCTGGGGGTGCAGGGGCCCCGCAGAGTTATGTAACCGACAGGGGCCGCAGCCGGGACGGAGGCGGCGGCCCGCGGCACTTCCGCCTCTCCGCCGGGCCGGCGGCGCAGCCCAAAAGCCCATTGGTCGCCGGCTTGCGCGGCGCCGCCCTCCCTGACGCCGACGCCGCCATTTTGGATGAGGGCAGGTCGTGAGAAGCCGGCGGAGGCGCTGCGCCGGGCACCGGTCCCCGCGTGGACGCTCCTAGTCTGCGTCTAGAGGGCGTCGCCAAATCCATGAGAACGTGATTGCAGGAAGCCGTGGCCAGCTGGCCCAGACCCAAACTGCTTCGCCCAGCGCAAGCACCGACGTGGTGCGTGCTCCTGGGCTGCCACTAAAAATGGGCAAATGACAGCGGGCCCAGGTTGTGCGTGTTGTGTGTGTGTATATAATCCAACGGTATCTCAAATTTTGTTGACTAGGAAACCCGTGTTGGGCAAAATCTTTTTTTTATCCTTTGCTTTCAAATAACTACGAAGATTAAACAAGAATCTGTGTATACAGTCAAGGGGTAAAACGATAAATTCTAAGACTTCGATTTCTAAGATAATTTTTTTTGAGGTAGGTTGACTGTGGAATTCACTATGTAGTCATGGTGATCCTCCTCCCCGCCTCCAAGTGCTGATCTCCTGTGCCACCACACCCAGCTCTAAGAGAATTCTTTATTACAACGAACACATTTTGGTGCCTCAAATATTGTAAAATGGTACTATTTTAGGACTGCTAAAGCCGTGTTCTTTCAGCATTTTGTAAAAGAAAATGTTCTCCAGATTTTAGAACTTGAAGGCAGGGATGTAGTTCAATGGCAGAAGGCCACTATACAAGGGCCCATCCAGGTTATACTGAAAGGTCAAATGATGAAACTATGCCAAGGGTTCATGCTGGCTACTTCATCACTCTTTGAAGTATTCGGGTTTTAAAGTTTCAAAGTAGGGCTGAAGAGATGGCTTAGTGGTTAAGGCATTTGCCTGCAATGCAGAAGGACCAGAGTTCAATTCCCCAGTGCCATATAAAGCCAGATAGATGCACAAGAGGGCACATGTGTTTGGAGTTCATTTGCAGTGCCCTTCTCTCTCTCTCTCTCTCTCTCTCTCTCTCTCTCTCTCTCTCTAATAAATAAAGAAAGAAAATATTTTAAAAAGTTTCAAAGTAAAAAGGAGGAGCTATGGAAAGGAAATTGACTGCTCTTCACTTCCTCTCTCCACTCTTTCTTACTGACTAGAACAACAACACAGTAGTGAACTCCTTCAATGACACAGAATCAGTTGCCTGTGACCTCATGATTGGGCAGTGGTCCAGCATCTGCATCACTTGGGAGCTTGTTAAAAACAAAGACCCTCAGGCCCCACCCACACTGACTGAATCAGAATTTGTATTGAACTCTTTTGGCACCCAGTAGAATCCCCAGGCAAATGGGAAAAGCGTTAGTTTGACAAGCACATCCCAGGGGATGGTAGAGTAAGGACACTGTGGATTACAGTTCATGCTAAGATGAACAATTAAAGCCTTGGCTACACAGCAAGTTTGAGGAGTTCAAGGCCAGACTGGGTTACATGAGGTCAGCATGGGCTAGAGTGAGACCCTGCTTAAAAAAAATAAAAAGTCCAAACAACAAAACAAAAGGGGGCCTAAGGAGATGACTCAGCTCATCAAAGCACTTCTGAGTTTGATCCCCAGCACCACATGAAAAGCTGGGTATGATCGTGCATGTCTGTAACCCCAGTGCTGATGTGGAGGGTGGGTGGAGACAGGATGGCTGGGGCTCCTTGGTCAGCCCATCTAATCCTAAAATGGGGGAGCTCCTGGATCAGTGAGACTCTTTTTCAGAGAACTATGGAGGAAGATTGAAAAAGGAAAAGACCCAGTTTCTTCTCTGGCCTTTGAATGCCTGCATATAGGGCATGAACATCACACACACTCCACAAACAAAAATAAAAGGATGATGCCAGGCATGGTGGTACACACCTTTAATCCCAGCACTCAGGAGACAGAGGGAAGAGGGTCTCTGTAAATTCCAGATCAGCCTGAGCTAGAGACCCTACCTTGAAAAACCAAAAATAAAAAAGGTAAACTGAGTGAAAAGGGCATACATACCATATGTGGCATATCTATTTATATGCAGCCTATCTATCTATCTATCTATCTTTCTATCTATCTATCTATCTATCTATCTATCTATCTATCTATCTATCTATCTATCTATCTACCTATCTATCTATCTATCTGTGGCACATATATCCACTCAAACTTTAAAAGCATTCAAACACAATGAGATCATAATTACTATTTCCCCAGAGTTTCCTGTGTGCCAGGCACTGTCAAGCAAGTCTGACATCCTCAGGACAAGTTCAATGCTTCATGATATTACAGCAATATTCAAGGTAGTCATCTTCTAAAAAAAAATCCATGCCAGGTGTGGTGGCCCATGTCTTTAATCCCGGCACACGGGAGACAGAGGTAGGAAGATCGCTGTGAGTTTGAGGCCAGCCTGGGCTACAGAATGAGTTCCAGGTCAGCCTAGAGTACAGTAAGATCCTACTTTGTATAAAAAACAAACATAAAATCTACTGTCTTCCTGTGGGAGCAGCCTTGATCTGAACCCAAGTTCTTTTTAAAAAAAATATTTAATATATTTATTTTCAAACAGAGAGAGAGAGAGAGAGAGAGAGAGAGAGAGAGAGAGAGAGAGAGAGAGCACACCAGGGCCACCACCTTGTGGGTCTGGCATATGTGGGTACTAGGGAATTGAACCTGGGCCTTAGGCACTGGAGGCAAGTGCCTTAACCGCTGAGCCATCTCTCCAGCCCAAGCCCAAGTTCTAAAGTAATTCCTAAGTAATTTCTCCCTTGGCTGAGTGATTAGTTCAACCTAATCAGGACAAGGGGAAGGGCATCTCCTGATATCTGGGATTGGTTTAGGAATGATCTGAACAAAGTGCAGAACTGATTGGGCCTTTCTGGTTTTGCCGTCTTCTCCTATGTTTTGACATACTTCCTCCACTTAATCCAACAGGCTACTGGCTTTGTAATAACCACACTCTTCCTTGACTGACATCTGTGGAACCAGGGAAAAGCTCTTGTTGACTCTTCCAGTGCTATTTTACCAGGAGCCCTTAAACTAAGACTTCTGTTTCTTCTCCTGGCTCTCAAGTGCATTATCAGGCATGGTAATTTCCCCCCAACCCCTGGCCTACTCAATTCATAGGGAAGCCCTCAATGCCTGTCTCAGCTGCACAGCCTTCTCCTAGCCTGAGAGACAGGGACATAATCTCCAAAATAGGTTCCTCTGGTTCAAGGTTAGCAGCAAGCTATCACCTACAAACATAGGCTCTTCCCTTCTCTGAAGTCTCAAGAATCTCCAAAGTTAAGATTTCTACAGAAATGAAGGCATTTTAATATTCACCCTAGTCCTCTCCTCCTGGTCCCCATACTCTTATCCAGCCCCTAGAAAAACAAAGTCTTGTATTGCTCTTACTACAACCTGAGTGAATCCAGTCTCTCCTTCTGGATGACACCAGTCCATGGCCTTACCGCTGGTACCTATAGACTGGGGTTGGGGAGGGAGAGCAGAGACTAGTGATCATGTTATCTCGTTAATATTCAGACACTCAGGGCAATACCCCAATTCACAGAAGACACACCTGCATACTTTTTGCTTACAGATACTGTTCCACTCACAATGAGGTGACATCCTGATAACCCCATTGTATGTTGGAATATGAGTCAAAGGCAGTAAAGGGGCTGGGGACAGGGATAAATGGATAAAATGCTTGCTATATAAGCATGAAGACCAGAGTTTGGATCCCCAGCACCCATATAAATGTTGGGTGGGCATGGTGGCCTACCTGTAATTCTAGTACATGGGAGGTAGAAACAGGTCATCCCTGGGCAAGCAAGCTAGCTAGAATAGTTGCTAAGTTTTGAGTTCCAATGACAGACCCTGCCTCAGTAAAATAAAAGAGAGTGATTGAGAAAAATATCTGGCCTACACACACATACTACACACATGCAAAAAAAATACTTTTGGGGTAGAAAGATGGCTCAGTAGTTAAAGGTGCTTGCTTGCAAAGCCTGGGTCTGTATATAATTCCCTAGTAACCATGAAAATCCAGATGCACAAAGTGGCACATACATCTGGAGTTCAATTGTAATGGCAGGAGGCCCTGGCACACCCATTCTCTCTCTTTCAAATATTAAAAAAATTTAAACCTGGGGGGGTGGTAACATATACTTTTAATCCCAGCACTTTGGGAGGTGGAGAAAGGAGGATCAGGAGTTCATCATCAGCTATACAGCAAGTTCAAGGCCAGGCTGGGTTATATTAGGCGCCATTTCAAAAAATTAACAAAAATGCATTTAAATATCAACCCCAGTGAATGTCATAGTATCACCTAGCCTACCTTAAATGTGTGCATTCATTAGCCTATAGTCAGATCATCTCACACAAGGCCTCAGCTGTAGCAGCGTATTGGCTATATCGTGTAATGTGTTGTATACTCATACCCAGACAATACTGGCAGCAAAGTGCATACTGTAATGGTTGTTTATCCTCCTGCTTAAATGACTGACCAGCATCTGCAGCTGCTGCTGTCCAGCATCTCAGGAGAGAACTGGACTATGTATTGCTAGGCTGGGAAAAGATCAAAATTTGAAGTGCGGCTTCCATTGAATGTGAAATGCTTTTGTATCACTGTGTAGTTAGATAAAGTCATGGTAAGTGGAGGACCATGTATATTCCCTTAGGAAAACTTCCTAGAATGTTGGTTAATTTTTTTTTTAAAGTAGGGTCTCACTCTAGCCCAGGATGACCTGGAATTCATTGTGTAGTCTCAGGCTGGCCTCAAATTCATGGGGATCTTCCTACTTCTGCCTCCCGTGTGCTGGGATTAAAAGTGTGAGCTGCCATGCCTGGCTTAAAATTATTTATTTTTATTTATTTATTTGAAAGAGAGAGAGAGAGAGAAAGAGGCAAATAGAGACAGAGAATGGGTGTGCCAGGGCCTCCAGCCACTGCAAAGAAACTCTAGACACATGCTCCACCTTGTACATCTGGCTTTACATGGGTACTGGGAATTGAACTCAGGTCCTTCTGCTTTATAGGCAAGCACCTTAACCGTTGAGCCATCTCTCCAGACTTTAAAATTATTTTTAATTAATCACATGTTAACTTTGGAAACAAACCTGAATGCCTGCCAGGAAGGCTTTACCAGTGTACTCTCATTCCAAGAAAAGTCTAAACATTTGCTACAGTAAGGAAAATGGCTCACACGCTTGCCAACATAGAGTATTATTCTTTATTTCTATACAAATGAAGTATGAAATATCTCACAGTTTTCTCATTTCTTAATATATTTGATTACACTTTTCAATTTATTTTTGAGACAGGGTTTTACATATTCCAAGCTGGTCTTGTACTTACCATGTAGCTAAGGGTGGCCTCCTGCCTCTGCTTCATATCAACTTGGATTGCAGTCATGGGCCACCATGCCCAGGTCCAGTTTTTCAGTTTTAATGAACCATTTATATTTCAACTTTACATAATGACTTTTACAAATGTGTCTAACAAGATGTTTTGGGTTATTTTACTTTAAGATTTTAGATATTATATATTTTACTTTACCCCACAGAGAATGACGGGATGAAGAAGGGACCCACAGCCACAGTCATTCAATCAACACAGGATAAGCCAGTGAGACAGAAACCAACGATTTTTGACATAAAAACCCCTAAGCTCACAACATTAAAGCAGCCTCAATACTCACCCACCACGACTCAGGGAACTGAACAGAGGGGCGGAAAGATTGTGAGAGCTATGGTGGGGGAGACTATCCAGAGGCATGGCACCCCTCAGTAACAACACACTTGGGCCAGGAGAATCGGGCTGAATACTTGGCTATCCATGGTCCTCTGCCCCAAGGACTGATCCAGATGGCCCACAGAGGAGGATATCCAGCTGATTGGGGATGGGGAGAGGGGGCATTAGGGAATTGGGGATAACAACTCATTGTTGGCCCACTAAATAATTATGGAAAATAAAAAAATTTAAAAATATAAAATAATTTTATTTTTATTTGCAAGCAGAGAGAGAGAGACAGACAGAGAGAGAGAGAGAGAGAGAGAGAGAGAGAGAGAGAGAGATAGAGAGAATGGGTACATCAAGGCTTCCAGCCACTGCAAAGGAACTCCAGATGCATGTACCACTTGTGCATCTGGCTTTATGTGGGTACTGGAGAACTGAACTCAGGTCATTAGGTTTTGCAGGCAAGTGCCTTAACCACTGAGCAATCTCTCCAGCCCTGAATCTTTTTTTTTTAGATAGGGTCTCACTCTAGTCCAGGCTGACCTGGAATTCACCATGTAGTCTTAGGCTGGCCCTGAACTCACATTGATCCTCCTTGCCTCTGCCTCCTGAGTGCTGGGATTAAAGCATGTGCCATCCTTCCTGGATTTAGTTTTCTTTTTTTTCCCTACAAAAGGATATAAGTGAGAAACACGTTTTTTCCCCTCTGACTCTAAGTACTGGAGTTTTCCAGGTAACCATGGTTACCAGTTTCCTGGTATCTTTTTAGCAATCTTCTTTGTATGGCTAAGCACTACATAAATACGTGTGTGCCAGGCATGATGGCACATTGAAGACTAGCACTTGGGAGATGAAGGCAGGAGGAACACATGTTTAAGGACAGCCTCAGTCACAATAGTTCTGAACTAACCTAGACAACAGGAGACCCAGTAACAACAAATCCCAAGTGTGACAAAAGGGTCACACTTTGTAACTTGATTTTTTTCTTCTCTTCTCTCACAAAGAGGCGAGACACTATGGTTCAGAACACACTCTGCCTTGGAAGAGGTGTATGATTATAAAACAGTGTATTAGTCAGGGTTCTCTAGAGGAAACAGAGTTGACAGAATGGATTGTAGTAAAAGGGAATTTATTGGGGTAGCTTATGACAGTCCAACAATAGCAGTCTGCAGGCCCACAGACGAAGAAACCAGTAGCTGTTCAGTCCAAGTGGCTGGAGGCCTCAGCAGTCCCAACCCAGCCCAGAAGGCCTGATGGTTCCCTTGGGAGCGGCTGCTCTTCAAGTCGGTTTCGATGTCCAGGAAGGGTAGGAGAGCAGGACGTGAGTGCGTGCAAGTCATGAACAAGCACCAGCAGCCAATAAGCAGGGAGGCCAGAAGAGAATTTCTTCCCCTTTTTATAGTCTTAGGGTGTGGTCTTGCAAACCTTCCCAGACTTAATGGCTTCCAGGGTCTCTGGAATTTCCTTTCTGCACTGCCCACACAGGAAAGGATGTTTAGTTCTAGCTTCTTTGAACTTCTTTACATCCTGCCCCTACTGAGAGGCTGCCTTCCTGTAAACATCCTGAGAGACCTACCCAATATAATTAAAAAGATCAAGTTGACAACAAAACCTAACCATCACAGATGGCTTGATAAGAATTTCAACAGAGGTGGTTAAAGTACAAATAGCAGTGGAACTTGTCGAATGGAATATGTGTGAATGTGTATTTGCATGTGTTAAATACTTTGAATCTAATTGGTATGTCCAGCCTCACAGTATGTTGACAATATATATATATATATATATATAGTTTTTTTTGAGGTAGGGTATCACTCTAGCCCAGGCTAACCTGGAATTCACTCTGTAGTCTCAGGGTGGCCTTGAACTCATGGTGATCCTCCTACTTCTGCCTCCTGAGTGCTGGGATTAAAGGCGTGCGCCACCACGCCCGGCAATGTTGACAATATTAATAAAGCAGCAGGCTGGGCTAGAGTTGAGACCCTACCTCGAAAAAACAAGAATAAACAAAAACAAGCAGGAAATGGCTCAGTGGTTAAGGGCTCTTGCTTGTAAAGCCCAATGGTCTGGATTTGATTCCTCAGTACCCAAATGAAGCCAGATTCATGAAGTAGCAGTATGTGTCTGGAGTATGTTTGCAATGGCAGGAAGTGAGCACATACTTTCTCTCTCTGACTGCTTCTTTCTGATATATACATAAACAAATATTTTTTTAAAAATAAAGCAGCAGCATCCATGGTACTGCCCTAACCCTCTTGTGACCACAAGGCCATCCTATTTTACCTGTTCAGGTTCAGATTTTAGGAAGCAGTACCAACCTTGGTGATCATCTTTTATATATTTGTATCATTTCATAACAAAGGAAAATTTCTTTGGAAGCAAAATCTGCAGTTCCCAGTTGTCCTAGATTTGATCCACACAAGTATTAGTAAACTCTTTAGAACAACTGGTTTGGATAATCCACTTTATCTCATGCCTGAATTACAGAGCCTTCTTGCTCCCAAGTGCTCCCAGGGCAGATGAGATGTTGGACAAGCTGCCATGAAGTGGCTTCTCTGTGATTTCTAGGGTCCTGGGAAAGATGTCTGTAGAGGTTTGCCTGAAACCTTTGATTTTTGAGGTTTTGATGATTTTGAGAACTCATGGCTTTTTTCCTAGGTATGTGGAAAATTGTGGTCTAAGTGAAGGAATCAGGGACTTTTAATGGTGAATGGAGTCGGTGTCAACGAAACCCATTTCTTCGATTTTCCTTTACTGTGGGCAGTTAGGGCTGCCGCTGGGAGAAGAGTTTTGTTCTTCATGATGTAATGGCCTGAGTGAGCATGTCATTGTAAACAAGGGGACGGTCACCTTTCATAGTTTTTGAGGAAGTAAAACACACTAGTATTGCACAGTACTTAACACACTACATAACTCAGGCTGGCCTTGAACTTGAGATGATCCTCTTGGCTCAGTCTTTCAGGTGCTAGGATTACAGTCATGAGTCAAAATGTCATATACGACATCACAAAATATACAAGTACTGCCTTTATAATAATGTGTTTTTT
>PVHP010048177.1:0-12719 GCA_004024765.1 Zapus hudsonius | reverse complement strand
ACCTGGAGGATGGGGGTCTTTTCTGTGGCTGAACTCAAAACCCAAAATGTCAGGGCAAAAGACAGGAAGGGGGTGGGGTTAGGGAGAGAAAGGGAAAGAAAGCTAGCCGATAATTTCCTCGAAGGATAAACATCCGATTTTTTTTCTTACCCAAAATAAACATGCTAGCCACAGGAATTAAAAGCAGAAGGGGGGGGGGCTATGTCTCCATTTGGGGCTGTTCTAGCTAGCTGAGCTTCTATTTATCCTGGTCCTGGGCACCAACCGGAGCTGCCTATTACACTCTGGGCCTGGCAGGCTGGGGGCTGTGGGGACAAAGCGTTATGGAATATGGGACCCAGAAAGTCCCTTCTGTGGCTGCTTTCCATGACACTGCAAATGGAAACTTCCTTTTTTTTTTTTTGGTGGGTGTATGTGATTGTGGTGTGCATGTATGCATGTTTGTGTATGTATGAACACGTGTGTAGAGGTCAGAGGTCAACACCGGTTGTCCTCAGTCACTCTTCACCATTTTTTTTTAGATAGGGTCTCTCATTGAACCTGCTAGACTAGCTAGTCATAAGCTCCAGGGATCTCCTTGCCTCTGCCTCCCCAGTGCTGGGATTATAGGTGCACACTGCCAGGCCTGTTTTTTAAAAAATATTTTATTTATTCATTTTCAAGCAGAGAGCTACAGAAGACATATATATATATACATATATATATATATATATATATATATATATATATATATAGAGAGAGAGAGAGAGAGAGAGAGAGCACCAAGGCCACCACCTTGTGGGTCTGGCCTATGTAGGTACTGGGGAATTGAACCGGGGGCAAGTGCCTTAACCGCTGAGCCATCTCTCCAGCCCCAGGCCTGGTTTTTAATGAATGGTTTTAATGAATGCTGTGGATCCAAACTCAGGTAGACCTCATGCGTGCATAACAAGCATTTTACCACCAGAGCCATCTCCCCAGCCCCTTTCTTTTCTTTTCTTTAGTTTATTTATTTGCAAGCAAAGAAAAAGAGGGAAGGAGAGAAAGAGAAAACGCACACCAGAGCTTTTTGCCACTGCAAATGAACTTGAGATACATGCTCTACTTTGTGCATCTGGCTTTATGTGGATATCGGGAAATTGAACCCAGGCCATCAGGCTTGACAAGTAAGTGCCTTTAACTGCTGAGCCATCTCCCCAGCCCTCCTTTTTGCTTCTTATCTGAGCTGTGTTTGTAGGCCTGCCTGATGAGCTAGAGGGACTAGGGTGGTTCCTTTTGCCCTGAGCTGGCATCAGTTGCCTTTGTAGAGCACAGACATTTGCTTCTCATCTCCTGGGTAGGGAGTTGAATCTACCAATGTGCTAGGGGTCATCACCCTTCACCAGTCACAAACCCGGTCTCCCAGCTCACTGCATTCTTCGGATCCCATCACAAAAATGGACCAGTGAAGAGGGCTCCCAATGGGAGGGGTGGCCAGTGAGGGCCCCTTTGCCTTACAGCTACCATGGGGCATGCCTCTAAGAGAATAATAACCCCATTCAGCTGCACCCCATTCTTTCATCTGTAGATCTCAAAGTATTTTGCAGTCATGAGTCACCAATGCCCCAGCCGAAGTCTCCATGGCTTATTAAGTTTTGGAGGGAAACTGAGCCGAGGGAGGTGTTGGGGGTGGGGTGAAAAGAGGGCTAGAGTGGGGGTGATGGAGTTGAGGAGGCATAGTTTGTCTGTGCATGAGACCAGCAGAGAAGCATCTCTGGAGGTTATTCGGAGGGGAGGGGGAAGCCAAGAGATGCTGAAAATCTTGTCGTCGTACACACCTAGAAGCTTCCTCGGAGCTTCCTAAAAGCACACCTTAAAAAAAAATTTTTTTCTCTTTTGGCTTTTCGAGGTAGGATCTCACTCTAGCCCAGGCTGACCTGGAATTCACTATGGAGTCTCAGGGTGGCCTTGAACTCACGGCGATCCTCCTACCTCTGCCTCCCGAGTGATGGGAGTAAAGGCGTGCGCCACCACACCCAGCCACCTTTAAAAATTTTTATTTATTTGCAAGGAGAGAGAGAGAGAGAATGTGCACACCAGGGCCTCTAGCCCCTGCAAAGGAACTCCAGATGCATGCACCACTTTGTACATCTGGCTTTACGTGGGTACTGAGGAATTGAACCCGGGTCATTAGGCTTTGCTGGAAAGCACCTTAACCACTGAGCCATCTCTCCAGCCCCCTAAAAGCACACTTCTGATTATACCACCTGTCTCCCCTCCAATCTGTTTATCATTCAATTCCCATTGGGGCTGGGGAGATGGCTCAGTGGTTAAAGCGCTTGCTTGCAAAGCCTGTCAGCCCAGGTTCAGTTCTTCAGCTACACACATAAAGCTGGCTGGACATTTGTTTTCATCAGTAAGAGACTCTGGTTACAAGGCCTGGCTTGGCCTTTGCCTACTACTCTAGCTGATTTCTTCCTTGCATGTTTCATTTCACTACTTTTCTGGCCTTTCATTATGTGGAAGATGCCGTCATGCCCCTGCAGCAGCTTGGCGGAGCTTTGGGAAGCTCTTGCCCTGCCCTCTCCGTGTCCACTTCCCAAGTTGACTCCGATTCTGTTCTCCAGCCTGGACTTCAGACACACTTCATCCAAGAGGCCTTGACAGCCTTCAATCACCATCAGAAATTAGGCCCCTGAACATCCTTAAAGCACTTACTATGGTTTGTTATACTCTGACTGTGACTGTCTGATGAGTCTCCCTTCCAACTCCGGACTAGCTGCATGAGGCCAGCCCCTCACTCTGTCTGCCATGTTCTTTCAGGCATTTCTGGGCCGAGCATAGAGCAGGTGGCAACAACATTTACTAAATGAATGCTGCTGAATGTTGGAGATGGAAAGATCCATGAAGACAAACCAAGTTTTCTCTGTCACGTCTTCTCGTTGACATAGCCCGGGAAGTGGAGCTTTAGAATGGATAAGGGATTCGCCAGTTGAGGCCTAGGGACCTGACCTCCCGCCTGTCCATGTGACTCCCAGCCCTGCTTACTGACATATATATATATATATATATATATATATATATATATATATATATATATATATATATTATACAGGCAAGCCCAGAGCTAGATATCGGTCCATTTCTCCTTATTGGTTTTTGAAGGAAGACAAGTTAGGAAGCAAACTACTAAGCCCTGGATGATTTTATTTTTAATTTGAAAGACAAAGGACCTATACCAAGAGGGGGTTCTTCTCCCAGACCCCTGTGTGGTGGGCAACATGAAAACACTCCTGGAAGATGAAGCTCGTGGCCAGGGGACAGATCCTCCTGCCTGGGTTTGATTTTGAACACTCGGCCACCTCCTCAGGAAACCTGAACCGTTGACTAGTCCTGCTTTGACAAGTCCTGCTTTGACGAGTCCTGGTAGTTCTTGGTCATGAACTGGGTGCTTGCTTCAGGCTCATATAGGTGGAAGCGTTTCAGAAACTTGTCCATTTTCCAAGCTCCTGGAAGGACAGATAGTCCACAGGGAGGAAGTGAGTGAGAGAGAACCATGGACCTGATATGGCAGAGAGAGGCCATCTCTGAGGGTGTAGAGACAGCAGGGACATTCTTGGCCATTGGGCTAGAGGGTACATACAGCCTGGGGAGCCTTCTGTCTCCTAACTGCAGGGGAGTCCCTGGATGCTTGCAGACTCCCTAAGAAGTGACAGAATTAGGTGCCTGCTTGGTAGAGTGCTGTGGAGACAGGCTGGACTAACTCAAGGCCATCTTGGGTCCTCCTTGCCTTATGATCCTATGCAGAAAAAGGAAATGCCATCCGGTGGGCACTTCACTCCTTCTGCCCACCCTCTCCTCCTGCAGGTCTCCTGACCATGTGACAGGAGTTGATCTTTCTTCTTGCTGCATCTGCTCACCTGAATTTGGTAGGAATCTTTGGCATTCTTACAATCTTCTCCCCAAGCATTCCCTGCAACGGGGTTCCTCTCCTGGGGAGGAGGAGAGGAGTGGCCCTTGGGAGCCAGCATGGGAGATACATTCCCTAGGCTGGGCCTGGAGAAGCCCTGTCAGTGCTCAGGTCAGAGGGGATCTTTCTGGGGCTAACAGGGGCACACCTTCTGGGACAAGTATGAACAGGTACCATGGCAGGAGCAAGGAGGGCATAGCCCCTGGCACTGGGGAGAGGCTGAGGGAAGTGGTCAGAAGCATATTCCCACGCTTTTGTTTCCCAAACCCTGGGCCTCGGGCACACTAGGTGGAAGGAAGCCAGCTCAATGCAGAAAGTGTTGGTAAGTTTGGATTTCAGATAAGCGACAAATAGTCTGTTGGGTAAGTATATTCCACCTATTGCATGGAGTGTATTTATACTGATTTTTTTACAATTAATTTGGAATGAAAGTGAGCAGGAATTCAGATGTGTCCTATAGGGTTTTTGTCTTCTTCTTTTTTGTTCTGTTCTTTTGTTCTTTCTTGAGAGGTTGGCCAGTGAAACTTTTCTTTGGTAGAAGAATATCTGGAGAAGGCCTTGCCCAGACCAGAGTGTGGCTGTGGTCAATATGTCGTGCTCAGTGGTGATCAGTTATCTCTGACACCCACACAGAAGAGGGCAAGGAGCCGGGCGTGGTGGTGCACGCCTTTAATCCCAGCACTGGTGAGGCAGAGGTAGGAGGATTGCCGTGAGTTCAAGGCCACCCTGAGACTACATAGTGAATTCCAGGTCAGCCTGGGCTAGAGCGAGACCCTACCTCGAAAAACCAAATTAAACAAACAAGCAAACAAACAAACAAAAAAAAAACCACAGAAGAGGGCAAGGGGCTGGCAACCTAGAAGTCTTCCTAGAGACTCACCTCGGATCTACAGGCCACCTCTTGGACCCTGTTTACAACCATCACCCTTTCAGAATGAAGAAGATCTGGTATGGTGTCCACTCACATTTCTCTCTCAACTTAGCCTCTTTCCCTGGTGGAGCTGGTATTTCAGAGATGTTCCCAAGGACTAGGTAATTTTTTAAAAAAATATTTTATTTATTCATTTTCAAACAGAGAAAGAGAGAAAGGAGAGAGAGAGAGAACCAGGGCCACCACCTTGTGGGTCTGGCATATGTGGGTCCTGGGGAATTGAACCCTGGATCTTAGGCACTGGAGGCAAGTGCCTTGACCGCTGAGCCATCTCTCCAGCCCTCAAGGACTAGGTAATTTTTAATCCCAAACCTAAAACGTCATTTTATTTTATTATTATTTTTTGTTTTGTTTTGTTTTTCAAGGCAGGGTCTCACTCTAGCCCAGGCTGACCTGGAATTCACCATGTAGTCTCAGGGTGGCCTCGAACTCACTGTGATTCCCCTACCTCTGCCTCTCAAGTGGTGGGATTAAGCCAGTTACATTTTGGTGCCAGGTGTGGTGGCGCACGCCTTTAATCCCAGCACTCTGGAGGCAGAGGTAGGAGGATCACTATGAGTTCAAGGCCACCCTGAGACTACATGGTGAATTCCAGGTCAGCCTGGGCTAGAGCTGGAAAACCAAAAAAAAAAAAAAAAAAAGTGGTGGGATTAAAGGTATGCACCACCTCACCTGGCACCAAAATGTAATTTTTGAAGCAACGTAGTTAATAACAGCAGCAATGACACACTCCTGTAGTGCTTCCTGGGTGCCCGGTGCTGTCTCAGGAACACTGCACACATTAATTCACTCAGTGTTCACAGCGATCCTAACAGAGATCTGGGATGATCCCTGGCTGACAAGAGTCTATGAAGACCCAGGGTGGAATGCTCATGAGGAATCTTTTTAGGGGGCAGAAATAGGGATCAAGGTTTTTTTGAAATTCCTTCAAATGTTGTCTGACTCAGCCCTTGTGTGTTTGGCCTGGCCTTGAGGGCTAGCGGTCGGGTTTACAGAGTGTCTTAGGTGACAGGGAAGCCGAGGGGCTAAACCTGGCCCATGGATGGGTATGGACTACAGTGTCACTTCCATGGTGTGACTTTGTGTTACTCCATTGTCCTTTCAAATGCACTTGCCTGGCTGGAGCCTCTGTATCCCAGAGAGCTGGGCTGGTATTATGTGTGTATAGGTGCACACACCAGTGTATGTGTGTGTGTGTTTGCATGTATATGTCAAGGAAAGAGCTCATGGGTAAATTAATGTATGACAGTCATGAGGGGCCAAGGTGGCCTTCCCCACTAAGTAGGGCAGGAAGGAGCCTGGCTAGCAAGGAGGGAATTGAAACCCATCACGAGATCAGAGCAAGCTGGTGGAAAGAAATCCCCCCGAGCCTCAAGAGCGCCCTGGCTCCTCGCATGCAGAGCTGGCCTTTCCCAGCTCCGAAGCTGCCTCCGGTGTGAGCTCAGCGCATCCTGCGGTTCTTGGCTTCTCGGGCAGGGCTCCACAGAGCCAGGCCCTGGGCTAGCTAGCCTCCTGCCGCCTCCTTTCCTGGCTCACCCAGGACTCCTTACACACCCCCGCTCATTTCCTGCCGCAGAGGGCAAGAGGAACTGACCCGGACCAGGTTCTAGAAGGAAGAGGGGTGAGTCAGGCCCTCAGGGGCGAGTGGGGAGAGATGGAGAGTTGCGGCTTCTGTGGTCACTGCTCAGAGGAAAGCCCCTTCCTGTATGGCACTGCCCTGTCCCTGAGCTGCAGGAAGGGAGTGGGAGGGAGCACTGCTCTGGTAGACAGCTGGCCTCTTCTTATTCTTGGGACAGGGTAGGGTGGTGAGCCCATGGTCAGAGGCTTCCAGGAGGAGGAGGCAGCTTGCTGGTCTCTGTCTCCTGAGCTGCCCAGAAGGGGTGGCACAGAGCCTGGGGCTCCTAGGGCGGGACTGTAGCGATCCCCATCCTACAGAGGAAGCTGCCCAGGCTCTGCCTTACTGCTCAGAGCTGATGTAGCTAGCAGAGGTTAGCGGAGATGCTGGATGTTAACCTGGTTGGCGGGAGAGGAGGAGGAGCTGGTGGGGAACCTCATTTTAAAACCCGGAGGGTGCTGTGCCATACTGTATGCCTGGACTCCTACAAGCACCAGGGGGTATGAAACACCTTGTCTTAAGCAGTTAGTTGAGAGGGGTTACTTTTCTTTTCTTTTCTTTTTTTTTTGGCTTTTTGAGGTAGGGTCTCGCTCTAATCCAGGCTGACCTGGAATTCACTAGGTAGTCTCAGGGTGGCCTTGAACTCATGGCAATCCTCCTACCTCTGCCTCCCGAGTGCTGGGATTAAAGGCGTGCGCCACCACGCCCGCAAGAGGGGCTACTTTTCTAAACTTCAGTCCCGGACACTGTCTCAGCTAGAAAATTCGGGAAAGGCTCCAGGCAGGTGCTGACAGTCACCATCTCCTTCCTAGGCCCTGAATCTTTGAGGCTGGCTTTTGCAATTTTTGGTATTTATTATTTATTTATTTATTTATTTGAGAAGGAGAGACAGGAGAATGAATGGGTTTGCCAAGACCTCCTGCAGCGCTTCCAGACACATGAGCCATTTTGTGCGTCTGTCTTTATGTGGGTACCAGGCATACAAACTCTGGCTGCCCAGTTTTTTTATGCAAGTACCTTTAACTGCTGAGCCACCTTTCCAGGCCTGGCTTTTGCAGTTTGGAAGTGGCCATCATGTGTCTGTATGTGTCCTTTGTTGGACTGGAGGAGAATGGGGCAGACATCTCCTCTCCTAGAAATTGTGCGCTCCGATTTGACAGGACTCAGACCCTGGGTGCTTATGTGCCTCCCGGGCCCTCTGCCAGGCATAGGGATAGTGGCTGTTTATCAAGCCTCACTCCTGCCCTCAATGAGTTTCTAAGATTATATAATTAACACTAGACAAATAACAGAGCAGTCCTGGAAAGGGAAGTCTTGGCTAGCAGCACAGCTTTGGAGTTTGACCTTGGCAGATTTTGCCCAAAGTCCCTTCAGTCCCAAGTCCATTTCCAGACTTCCTACCAGGGCAGGACAGCACTGCCAACAATGGGTTCCACCTGACTTGCCACTCGGTCCCCGATGGCTCCTGAAGTGTTTCCCCCAATGCTCCAATGGGAAGCTAAGGGAAACAGACCCTGTTCAGGTGACTAGAGAACAAGGATCCAAGGACCAAGCCCTTGACCTTCCTGCCCCAGGCAGTCCTCACAGGGACCCAGGCAGTTGGATCTTAGCTTCCCTGTGCCTCGAAACAGGTGACTCGCCTGTAACCTTGGTCTTGCTCTGTTTCCCCCTTTGACATACAGTGCTTCTGATCAGGGTATGATGACCCTGAAGAAAACAAGAATTCAAGTCCAACCTAATAAACCGCCCCATGGAGAACCCGGCTCAGGTCTGTAATTTGTCTGGCTCTCGGGGCTGGCCGCAGTGATAGAGGCGCTGATGCCTTTCTGTAGAGATTAATGATGTCCTGGTGGTGGTAGGCGGGAGGCCTGAGCCTTTTATTTTTTGTGTCATTAAATGACATCTGGAGACTTTCACTCAGGAGCCAAAAAGCCCTGGTTCCATCACATTCAATTATTCCTGGAGACTATTTGCTGAGAGGCTTTGGGGTAGAAGGACCACTGGGTCTTGGGTCCTGACGGGCAGGAGGGAAGTTGGGCAGGTCCCAAGTGGTGAGGAACTGTCTCTTCTCCTCTGCAGAGGAAAACTCAGGAGAGCTGGAGAATGGAAGAGTGATCCCTAATTGTCCAGTCAGTGGGTCCTCTGGGCCTCCTTCCTGTATCTTGTGGCTGAGAGTGGGGACCCATAAAGGGAGCAAGAGAAGGAGGGACTAGCAGCTCATTTAGCCTCTTAAGAGTGGCAATGGCTGGGTTGGAATTCAGGAGTTACCTGGAGATTCTCCGATCTATGTCTTTGGGTCGCTATGAATGGTCCATGCTTGGGCCTGGGTACACTTCTCTCAGAGGTGTGTCTGAGGAGATCTCAGGTGGTTCCTGATCCCAGTGCCTGCCTGAGTGCTGCCCAAGATGGTCCCAGTTGGGAACCTGCCAGACTCCCAGAGCTTCCAAGCCCTGCCAGCTGGGTGGGGCCCTTGGGAGGCAGAAAAGAGCTGTTTGCTGTATGCCCACATAGTGATGTGATCAGGAGCTGGACCCTGAGGGGTTCTGGGACCAGACTGGGTGAACCACTGTGGGAGGTCATGGGGGGTTGGGCTGGACTGTTTTGTCGTAGACTGTGTGTGTGTTTTGTGTCTGTCTGCATGTGCTCTGGAGGGGGATAGTCTGAGGGTGGGGCTCATCTCCAGGCAGGCCCCTTTTGCTTTAAGCCTCCTTCTTAATACTTCCCCACAACCTGAGTTTCTACTCTTGCCCACAGGCCTGCTGGGGTCCCTCTAACCTTGTTCTTGCATGTTACTGCTTCTTCCTCCTCCTGCTGCGGCTCCCTTCATGCCTGGGGCCCTAAAATGCCCCGTGTCACTCACCCAGAGAGCTCCTCAGGTGTTCAGACCTAGACCCCACTGTGTGGCAGGCCCCAGCCTGCTCTTCCTCCCTGATCCTGGAATCCAGCTTATGGCTGCCTGGCCCAGAACCCCAATGACTCTTGTCTGCTGTTTGCATCCCATCTTGCAACAAGCAAGCTTCTTCTCTGAAGGTTCCTGAGGTGGTGACTGACACTGTGGTACTGTTTTGGGCCTGTGGTCTTGGGGTGACCTCTGGTGCAAGTTGTGGACTGTCATCCATCATCTTTTTGTAAAAATATTTTATTTATTCATTTTCAAGTAGAGAGATAGATAGAGAGAGAGAGAGAGAGAGAGAGAGAGAGAGAGAGAGAGAGAGAGAGTGCACCAGGGCCACCACCTTGTGGGTCTGGCTTATGTGGGTCCTGGGGAATTGAACCCGGGGCCTTGGGCACTGGAAGCAAGTGCCTTAACCGCTGAGCTATCTTCCAGCCCTCATCCATCATCTTATAGGACAGAGACAACTTCCTTGACTCACAGGAGGAGGGTGAAGCTGGCTTGTGACAACTCTGGGTCATTGGCTGAGGTGTGGCCTGGTACAGATCACAGCTCTCCAGGAGTTTGAGGCTTAGTCACAGCCTTTGCCTGGGAGAGGGTGTTGGGAGGGATAAGCCACCTCAGACTCAACACAGCGAGATACAACTGTTTCCTATCTGTCTTGCATCAGGGGCTAGAATTTTGGTGGTTGGGATAGTGTCAAGAGCCCTTTGCCGAGAGAAGGTTGGTTAACTGTGGGCTTTTGGTCAACCCTGGGCTTCAGTTTATTCAATTGTCTCAAAAGATACTGGTCACCATTCTGCCCCTCCCTCATGGCAGGGTAAAGGGAAGGTCATGGAGTGCAGGGCAGGCTGGCAGGGAGGTGACCCTGCCTGCCTTGGGTCAGATAATAAGGACATGGACGTGGATATGGAGACTGTCATTTGAGGCACAGTGCTCTTGGGGATGGCTGCCTCTTCAGGTGTTGAAGGAAGTTGACGTGGTGTATTTGTGAATGTGGGGGTGTGAGAATGTGCAGATCCGTGCACGTGTGTGTGTGTGTGTGTGTGTGTGTGTGTATCACACACAGAGACACACGTGGTGACTTGATGACTGAGAGGCTGCAGTGGGCTGGGCACAGTGACAGGTGATCAAAGGAAGATAGAGGTAAACTCTTTTGTCAGAGAATTTACAGTCTCATGGTGGAATCAGGGCTGATAGTAGTGGAAAGACAACAAAGATGTCTGAGCAGATGCCCAAGTACAACAGAATGTTAGGAGAGCAGATATGGTGGTGATGGAGACACTGACAGGCGAGGGTGGGCCCAGGCTGGGCTGAGAGAGGACAGCCCTGGGTTATGGTGGAACACACCAAGGAAGAAGGAGGCATTCCGGGTTGAGGAAGGGGAGACCTGTCCTGTCTAGACTGGCAGGCAGGGTGGGTAAGCTGGCTGTTTGTGAGAGTGGTGGACAGGCTGACCACAATAAGAAGCAGGATTTAGGGACTTTGGCAGTGTGTGAGGTGCCAGGGAATCTGTATGTGGGCTGTGCCATGGGGTAGTTGGCTCCTGTAGAATCTAGAAGTCTAGATGCCAAGCCCAAGGCTGATGCTAGGAACGTATGTTGGGAACCATGAAGATGAGATCGGGCGCGTTCAGGGTGGTAGGGCCGTAGACTTGGGAACCATGAAGAATCACAGATTAGCAGAGGCCACCTCGGGAGCTTGTGTGTGTGTGTGTGTGTGTGTGTGTGTGTGTGTGTGTGTGTGTGTGTGTGTGTTCAGAGCTACAACAGAGTTAGCTCCCAGGGAAGCAGAGAACAGAGGCTCAGTACATCCCAGACCAAAGATGACTAGCCCCTAGTCTGCGATGGTATGATGTCAGTGAAACTATACAAGCCTTGTTAAAGGGCTGCTTCAGGGTCCCCTACTCCTCCTCTCTGAGACCTGGTAATCCTTGAGCTGTTAGGACACCTCCTGTGAGTGACAATTCCGCATGGCTGTACTAGGATGACACCCATCCATGGCAGAAGGGACATGTGGCTCCCTTCTGTTCTGCCAGCACCAGGCACCATGCCATGCACACTGTTGGATTTAGTGTTGTTCCAGAGTCTGTGGAGGGCATTGGCCAGACATGACAGAGAGGAAGAAGATATTGAAGGTGGGGAAGTGGCTCCATGTCTTTCTAGAATGCCCTAAACCCCTCTAGGACCTTGCTGTGGTGCTGGCTGCCCCATAGTTTGCTTCCTGGGAAACTTCCCCTCAGAAATGCCTGGAGTTGGCTCACCAGGAAAGAAGGGCTTAGGAAGCCTGGAACAAATCAGTTCTGGGTCATTCTGTTGTAGAATAACTAGCCTGATCCCCTGTTTTAATAAGGTAGAAGTTGAAGCCCAGGGATGTGAGGTGTGTGTATAAGGTGATATAATGACTTAGAACTTGGATGTTAAGATGTCTTTATGCGTGTGACCTGAGCTATAGGACAGAAAGGAATCCCGGGGGAAGGTTTTACCTCTTTCGACTCTGCATACCCATTACCTATCTACCCAGACATGGTAATTCCAATGGCAACCATTTTAGACTTCTTTCTCATTTTGTCCTTCACACGTGAGTCCCAGGGAGGACAGGGGCCCAAATGGGACTGGAACATGACTGGTTCTCCACAATGTTTTTCTACAAATGTGAACGCTGTGTCACATTGGGGACCTTTAGATTTCTTCAGTTTCAAAACTGCTTTGCAAAAGTGTCTTACAATTCCCCAGCTAACCAGCTCAGCTAGCTCTGTTCTTAAATGATTCTCTCTACCAGGCTCCTATAGCCTGACCTTTCCCCTTCAGCCTTTAGAAGCTATCCCTACCTGTTCACCTGGTGGGGGGGGGGCAATGAATGGTTGTAGCACACCCCATCCCCCAATGGCTCCAATTCCATGGACAGAAAACTAGACCAAGTCAAGTCACAGGGCCTGGGATTATTGGCAGGGACCCCGTGGCCTGACCTCCTGAGCTTTGGCCCAGCCTGGCCTGGGGCTCCACGAGTCCGTAAGCACTGTCGGGTAGTTCAGAGCATTCCAGTTCCCTCAGTGCCTTGACATTGTGCAAGGGCTGTTGGTTCTCCTTTTGCAATCACTCTGGGCTCACCTATGCCGACCCCCATCTCCTTATATCTCTATGTCTCTCTCTAGTCACTCAGCTTGCTTGTCTCTACAGAGCCACTTTCAGTGTCTAATGGTTCCCCATAGTCGACCCACCAATTCCATACTTCTGCTGGGCCTGCAAGAACCTCTATGTCTTCTGGGCTGGAGAGGTGGCTCAGCGGTTAAGGCACTTGCCTCCAGTGCCTAAGGCCCCTGGTTCAGTTCCCCAGAAGCCACATAAGCCAG
>PVHP010048176.1:0-12634 GCA_004024765.1 Zapus hudsonius | reverse complement strand
GGACGTTACTTTACCCACCTTCTCCCTAGCCTGTCGATACCTAGGGTGTTTTCACACGATATTGTTCAATAAATGTTCAGTTGCTGAATGAACATATGCTACCCAGATGGAGGGGAAGGAGAGTGGAAAACTCCAATTAGTTAATGAAATAGCTTATGAGAGAAGAAGCCACTGCAAGAAGACATCTCTAACCTGTAAGGTATGTTGTTGGCCTAAACTTAGAGCTAGGGATGCATTCGATGATGTCTAGAGGGCATTGGTCTCAGGTGTGTGTGACATCTTTACAGAAGTCCTGTGTTAGCTCCATCTCCGCTTTGGACAGCGTGGTGAATCACAGAAAATCATTGGGGAGTCAAGGCTTTCACATTTCGAGATTTGTGAGCTTAGATAAACTGAGGTATGGCTCCTGACCTTGGAGAAGACATGGAATGTTTGCTGAGATCCTTTCCCCAGACTCACAGAGAGACTCAGTAAGCAACGGCTGTGTGGTATCTTAGCCATAGAAGAGACACATGGCTGAGGTGGGGCAGCGTCTGAGGCCTGTGGATGGTAAGAAGGAGAGAACACAAGCTGTGTGATACATTCTGGAAGAGATAGAGGAATTGTAGTTTTCTCTGGGTGATGCTCACCAACATGGGAGTGTGTTTGGTGTGAACCTTGCCCTGGCTATGGGTCCTGGTTTCCAACAAGGAGCCACCGATGCCTTCTTTGTTTTCAAATGCACATTTCATTGGTTAAAAAATATTTTTATTTGTTTATTGGGAGAGGGAGAGAGGGCCATGGGCATGCCAGGGCCTCCTGCCTTGCAAACAAACTCCAGATGCATGCACCACTTTGTGCATCTGGCTTTAAGTGGGTACTGGTGATTTAAACCTGGAATTCCAGGCTTTGCAAGTAAGAACCTTTAACTACTGAGCCGTCTCTCATGCTGTCATTGGTTTTCAGTGTCTTCAAGGAGTTTTTTAATAATCAGTACCTGTAATGATGATTTTATGATCTCATGGCTCATAAAATTGACATTTCAGAGCATGTCAATATTCTGCCCATGGGAAATCCTTTGTCTGCCTTCTCCAAGCCCCTGAAAACGACTCAGCTTTTTGTTTCTTTTGCATCTGCCCATTTTTGACACTTCATAATATATTATTTGTGTCAGGCTTCTCTCACTGATCTAAGTGGCTTTGCGTTTTTCATGTAGTAGCTTGTCGTAGTTCTCCATTCCTTTTTAATGGGTGAATAAGTTTTCACCCCTTGGAGTCACGGTGTTTCATGTGTCCATGTATCTGTTGATGGATATTTGTGGTTGGCGCTACTTTTCTGTTAACTTTCATGTACATATTCTACATGGAATTATCTTATTTTTTTTCAGGTATCGCCCTAGGTAAGGAATTTTGGGCATCAGATGCTAAATTTCTGTCTAACATCTTGAGGAACTGCTAAACTGCTCTCCAAAGTGACTGTTCTGTTTCCCAATCCCACCTCGGATGTAACTTTAAAAAATGCAAACCTTGTTTAATAAAATGATCTTGGGCTGGAGAGATGGCTCAGCGGTTAAGGCACTTGCCTCTAGTGCCTAAGGCTCCTGCCTCCAGTGCCTAAGGCCCCGAGTTCAATTCCCCAGGACCCACATAAGCCAGCCCCACAAAGTGGTGGCCCTGGTTCTCTCTCTCTCTCTCTCTCTTTCTCTCTCTCTCTGCTTGAAAATGAATAAATAAAATAAAATAAATGCTCTTAGCTTACCTTAGCCTATTTGGCAGGCTGATACCAGGAAAACTACAGATTTTTTGGGGAGTCAGGGTTTAGTTTCTTGTGCACGCAAAGCTATCCCTTCCAGATGACAGACAGCATAATCAGGACGACAGGATTGCTGACAGCAATCCTAACCTGACTTGACTATCATCTACCTGAAGGCAGGCCTTAGTCTTCCTCTAATCTGTGCCCACAGGGCCCAGCACGGTGCTGGCAGAGAGAAGGCGCACAAGGAACATTTGGAATGAGCAAAGAAGCCTGACAGGCTTGCTGAATTTGATTTTCCATCCAAACAGCTGACCTTTCCGTTCCATGAAGTGAGCTATTTAGAAACACTCTCCAGCATACGGATTATCTCTGCCGATGGTATCCATTCTCTCTCCATCTGTTGAGTTTCATCTCCTTTCAAAGTCACATGAGGAGGCCTCGGTATATTCGGTGCCCATGATATGAGTGGTATTTTCTTTTTAAAAAGGATGTAATCATATCACCTAGACTTGGCAGACATCATTGAAAACTTCATTGGGAGATCAATCTCTGGTTTCTTGCCCTTGAAAGAGTACATTTAATAGGTACCATTAAGTCAGCAGCTCGACACTCAGAAAACTTCGCAGTGTTCAGTGTTGGCTTGGTTGGCTTTTATTCTTTAAGATGCTGAAGGGATTTGACATTTTGTTTCATTCATTCACAGTCTCTTTTTTCATATCTAATGAGCACGCTCCACAACAATGGCCCTCAGATCTCCAGCATCTGCAGGGGGACGGCTCTCAGGTCACAGGCTAAGAACAACACCATAAAGACTTGAGACTTCAAAGGCAGAGCTGGCTATAAGGTCTCTGCTTTCCGGACCTCATAGCCAGTTCCTCCTGTTTATTCTTTCTTGTTTGATTAGATAATAACGTAGTATGTTCATTCCCTGGACCATGACCTGTGGTCAATTCCCTATGGAGGAGCCAGATTGGGGAATTTTTTTTTTGTGAGCATATTTGTCCCAGTGGGGAAATAATGAAAGCAGGAAGAGTGTACACAAAAGATGTCTGAAGAGAGGGAACAAAGGCCTTCATTATTGGGGTGCAGATCTTGGGGACTCCGCCAAGAGACTTTTTATCAGTATGGTGATAATAATAATTATTCTCTCTGTAAATAACGTAGGCGAAAGAGAGATTATTTTGTTGGTCTATTTCTTTCCTCTTGGTTATTGTACTCTTTCTCCTCATCACTGTGGTAGGCAGGACACACACATACTGCTATGATTAGGACCCGTTTGTAATTCTGATAACCCAGGTATCATGTTTTTAAAGTGTTGACCTAGTGAATTGAGTTTTAATGGAATTTTTTTTCTCTTAATATAGGACCTACCAGGGCCATAAATAATTAATGTCAATTTATAGCTCAGGGGATGTCTCAGAGGGATCAATATAGTAAATTAACATACCCCCCCAATCCCCAACCAACAAAATATCTTTTAGGTATAATTAAACTTCAGAAAGGCCTATATTCTTTTAAAACAACAACAGCACCTCACATACAATTAACATTAGTTTTGTTATCACCACATTTTGTATTTTCTGTATTAAGATATAATCATTTTAATAATTTTTTTGTTTGTTTGTTTAAAGTGTGAGCGCACAGGTCATCTAGGTGCAGATGGAGCCACAAATTAAATGATTTCTGACCATCATGGATGAATCCCTGGTAAGACACAGAGAATAAAATGGAAATACAACTACAGGCGTAAATGTTCTCAACCAAATCCTCTTCTCCCTTTTCCCTCACGCTATTTTCAAGAAAGAGGTAGAGAATGTTCTTCTCAGAGTATAATTTTCCACGGCCCAAGAATGCAATGTTTATGCTTCCAGCTTACTTTGGAGCTCTGATTTTTATTTTCAAAAGGGTCATGTCTTTGTCTCAAATATCGTCACGTTTGGACATGGCTTTTGCCTGTTCTGTGACCGTTTAGACAAGGATGGGGATTTCATTGACAGTCCCTGTTCTGACATTCCTAAATCTCCCTTTTGCCCTGGTCCCTCGCCCTCCAGCTTGGGGCAGCCCCTCCTTTCTGGCCCATCTCATCCACCATGGGAACTGTCAGTTGGGTGCCTTTGAGGCCTGGGGCTTTCAGAAGATGTTCTGAGGACATTGTCCATCTGTCATATGCGATTACCAAGTTCTTTGAGCCCTAGGAAGGAGCAATTCTGGCCTAGGAAAGTTGCAGACCATGAGAGCAGAGGCTAACATTTCTTGCAAGTCTGATTTTCTTTGATGAAGTATCCCTCTACCTTCCTCATTGTTATTTTTCATTCTAAGGGGAAAAATGTGTCCTATACTGAGCTGAAAGTAACGATCCAGAGGGCCTGCCTACCTGTAGGAAACTTCTTGCCTTGTGTAGGAAGATAAGCTTGAGAACAAATAATCTACCTCCTCGTTAGAGAAGCTGGGAGAAAACCCCAGGCTCTGGACAGTGGGGCATAAAGGAGATATTGGAAGGCTTTTCTGAGAAAGTACTTAACTGTATCTTCAAAACTGAGTTGATACCCACTGGGTAGACAAGGTGCCAAGGGCATTCTCAGCCTAGAGCAGGAGGGTGAGGGCAAGTGTGGGGGCGTGGACCAGGCTCAGTCCTGGGACCCAGTAGAGCCTAATTGCTTGTTTCTTCCTTGAGCCTGAAGTCAGGATGCAAACTGCAAAACCTCCCAGGCCAGAGGCAGATTTCTTTGTAGGCCTCAAAGTAAGCTGTAGCCACCCAAACCTTCAAATCTCTCTGGGAGGCCACAACTCCCACAGATCAAGAGGAAAGGATCTTTGAAGGGTCGTAGGCCTTTTTTTTCATATGTGCTTCAGGTATCTGCTTGGCTCTCAGCTGTGCCTGCACACTGTCCTGGCTGACAAGCATAGCCTGGCTCCTTCTCTCTGTCAGCCTACCTGAGACCTGTAGTTCTGTACGGTCTGTTTGCCGGAACATCGATCAATTCCTTCCACACAATGGCATTTTTAAAAATCCTAAGAGGGTTTCACCCTTTACCATCCCTAGTAGACACAGTTCTAGGGTGTGTTCACTGTTTTGGACGGTTGGGACAAAATATCTTGGGCCAGGTGATTCAGAAACATCAGGAACTCATTTCTCTCAGGTCTGGGACTGGGAACTCCAAGATGAAGACTTTGGAAGATAAAAATATGCATGTGATGAAGGCCCGTGGTCCAGTTGATAAAGGACACCTCTCTGTGTCCTCACATGGTGGAAGGGACTGACGAGCTGTCTTGGATAAGGACATGCATCCCATTTATAAGGGCTCTTTTGCAGGACCTAGTGACTTCCACAGGTCCTAACATCTAATAAGGTTCCATTAGGGATGAAGTCTCAGCATATGAATTTGGGACATCACAAATGCTCAGACCATAGCCTACGGCTAAGACCCTCACTACCATAAGGAAGCCTGATGCACTATTGTTTGTTCACAGGAAAATAGATGCAATTAGAGTCAATCATATTCAATGAATTAAGCCAGTCTCAGAAAGTAAATATCCTAGATTTGGTTGCTGGATTCTACATAGTCACATAACATCGTGTAAGTTGATATTAAATGTAGAAGTGAAAATGCCCAGGGATACAACAGGATTCGTAGGAGGAGAGAAGGTGGAATAAAGGCAGTTTGGAGAGACAGGGCAGGAAAAATAACCTCAGCATTTAGGAAAATGGAAATAAAATGACCATCTGTGGGGCCAGGACTTGCTGAGTGTCCACATGCCTGTGTCAGGTAGGTCACATTAAAAGTGGGACTCCTGTTTTTCCAGAAAACTCCATTTCTTGTTTCTGGAACTTTCCAAAGAGGCCATCACATTTTATTGTTTCCTGGCCTTTAATGTGCACTGTGATTCTCCTGCCTCAGCTGCTTGAGGCCTGCACCCCCAGCCTGGCTAACTAGTCATCACAAGGCTTTCCTGACACAAGTCTTCCAGTTTAAAGGTCACATAAATCTACTTCCCTCTCTACCCTCTCTCCTTTTTCTGCGAGCATAGGTTCTTGAGGCAAAGTTGCTACACCCGATCCAGGCACCCAAGGGTGTTGGGTGGGCTGGGGAGATTGCTCAGTCAGTCAAGTGATTGACTTTCAAGTATGAGGACATCAGTTTGATTTAGAATCCATGTAACAATGCCAGCATCGTGACACAAACCTAGAATCGCAGCTCTGGGGTTGAAGAGGCAGGTGGATTCTTGGGGGTCACTGGCCATCCAGTCTAGCTGAATTGGCAATAACCTTCAGGTCAGTGAGAGACATGGTCTCAATAAAAAATGGACAGTATTCCCAAGGATTAGAGTTTAGGTTTTCTGCTGGTTTACACACTTACACAGATATAAACTTGCAAACCTATCAACACATGCATGTGCACACATATATACATGCATGCAAAAAAAATTTTAAAGATACCAGTTGTCTGCTCCATGCAAGTTACCTCACTTTCCTGGAAACTCATTTCCTCACCTAGTAAAACCTGGGGTGATATGTTTATTTTAGGAGAGAGGAAAGGAAAATTTGCAAGGCATCCAGCATGATGCTAGTGCAGACTGAAGCGTACTAGCTGTTGGCGCTTGTGTTTTGGTTTGTTCCTGAGGCAGAGTCTCTGTGTAATCCCTGCTCGCCTGGAATGTGTGATGCTCTTGAGGACTGGGTTTCCATTGTGCACCCTGATGTCAGCCATAGGCTGCTCTCTTTACCAGGATTAAGGTCACCACGACCACTTCCCATGTCCTCTGCCTGCCTGCTCAGGTCTTTCTTGCTGTGTAAGCCAAGGTCCCTGTTTAAGGAGCAGCCTTTGACAGTTCCTGAGCTTGGGGTGCCTGAGTATTTGCTTTTATGCTTGATGGTGTCAGTAACCTCTGTGACACATACACACACACACACACACACACACACACACACACACACACACATTTGTGCCCCTGACCTGCAGTAACTCACTGACACTCAAAATTCAAAAATGTCCTTAGTTGGTTCTTTGACAAAAGGTGCTCACACTCATTGCAGTGGCTCTTCTGTTTGTTTCCTCTTCAGCTTTCCTGCTTCTCTCAGAACTGCATCTGCCCTTCCTGTGTGTGAGGGAGGAAGGGAGGAAGAAAGGGAGGTAGGGAGAGAGAGAGAGAGAGAGAGAGAGAGAGAGAGAGAGAGAGAGAGAGAGAGAGAGAGAGAAGGAGGAAATGGGGGAAGATGCAGGAAGGGAGGGAGGGAAGGATAGAGGGATAGAGGAAAGAAGGGAGGGAGAGAGAGAAGGAGGAGAAAACAGAGGAAGATACACAGAAGGAGGCACTGAAGGAGGGAGGGGAGAGAAGAGGAGGAGGAAGATGTAGGGAGGGAGGAAGGGAGAGGGAAAGAGAGAGAAAGAGGAGAAGGGAAGAAGATTCAAGGATGGAGGGATTTTGGGAAGGATAGAGGAAGGAAGGAAAGAAGGAAAGAAGGAAGGAAGGAAGGGAGGAAGGGAGGGGTGGGATTTGGATGTCAGAGAGGATTGGTCTGCCCAGCAGCTGTGGCTCAGGAGACGTTCCGTTATGAGGAGCTGCCGGCACTGTGTCCCAGAGCACAGACTTCTCACTCCTGTGAAAGGAGAGAACTAACTGATCGTCTCCAGCACTACTCTGTGCTTGCAAGGAACCTTTCTTCCATCCTCATTTTAGAGAGTTGCATGTGTTCACTAACAGCCAAGGAGGGAGATATTGAGGGTAAAAGTGTAGAATGGCTACTTTCGAGAAAGAAGGAGGCCCCGGGAAATGGGCTCAAGCACTGTATGTAGAAAGGTGGCTTATAGAGAATTTGTTCATCCCTTGCTGGGTTGTAAGACCTAGGCATTATCTATGGGGTGTTGAAGAGGCCAAGGTTAGAGAAAAGAAATACCTTACTCAATAGTTACCATACTTTTTATTTCATTTGTTTAATTATGGAAAGTTCATATTTTATTAAAGCGTATTCCTGTAGGGTAACAAACACTTTGAGTAAGTTCTAAGGCAGATGAGTAGCTAAGACTCTAGTTCTAGTCAGCACCCTTAGGTGCAGAGACATGAAACCAGGTCTTTAGACAGGGTCTCTCAATGGCCTGGGACTTCCTGACGTAGGCACAGTCTGGGTCAACTGGATGGTCTTCTGTCTCTGCTGCCCCAGAGTTCGGATTAAGGTGTGTGCCACCATGCCTGGCATCCCTACGAGGGTGCTGGGTTGGAAATCAGATCTTCCTGCTTGGAAAGCAAACAACTCTGCCAATTCTGCTCTCTTCTCAGTTCATAAAAGTTCATAACAAAAATGCTAAAAATGGCTTTCTTCTATCTAAAAGCTGTCAAACAAGTTGTGTTTCTCTCTCTCTCTCTCTCTCTCTCTCTCTCTCTCTCTCTCTCTCTCCCTCTCCCTCTCTCTCTTTCTCTAGTTTTTTCAAAGGTCTACCAAAGGCTGACTTTGATCTCACTCTGTAGTCCCAGGCTAGCCTTGAATTCAACAGCAATCCTCCTACCTCCTGAGTGCTGGGATTAAACTCACTTGCCACCATTTCCAGCTTTTTATTTTATTTATTTATTCTCAAGGAGAGAGAGGGAGGGAGAGAGAGAGAGAGAGAGAGAGAGAGAGAGAGAGAGAGAGAGAGAGAGAGAGAGAGAGAGAGAGAACCAGGGCCAGCAACTCACTTGCCACCATTCCCAGCTTTTTATTTTACTTATTTATTCTCAAGGAGAGAGAGAGAGAGAGAGAGAGAGAGAGAGAGAGCACACCAGGTCCACCACCTTGTGGGTCTGGCTTATGTGGGACCTGGGGAATTGAACTGGGGGCCTCAGGAACTGGAACCAAGTGCCTTAACTGCTGAGCCATCTCTCCAGCCGCATTCTCAGCTTTCCTTCAGATGGCTACCTTGATTTCTATTTAACGGCCCCTAAACTTTACCAGCAAAATCCATCTTAGTCAAACCAGAAACTTCACTCTAATCATAATGACAACTTATTTTAATGAAGCTCTTTCTGATGAGCAGCGATATCGCTATGCTTTACTCATATTCTGTCACATAACCCTCCTGGAGACTTCCTGATGTAGGTACTAGAATGAACTCCCGAGGCAGCTAAGGCGGGGAAGTTTGGTGATTGTTGTAACAAGGACTAGGTGGAGAGAATCCCAAGCCTCAGCCATATATGGTCCTCCTGATTCTCATTCATAGGTCATAAATCCAAAGTTTTGGCAGGCACAATGACTTAAGGCAGAAGCCAGGTCTTGTGGCCATAACCTGCAGTAGTTTCCCATGCTCTCTGTTTGGCTTCCTGGCTCTCTGGAACTATAATTCTCTTCTGAGCTTTAATTCCCCATAGTGCAGCTTCCCTGCTTGTGCCCGATTCCCTCCTGCCCTGGCTGAAATCCTGGCTTCTGAGTACATGGTCTTTACGGTCTTCATGTCTGCCTGATGCACAGAGCTTTGCACCCGACTTCCTCTCCGCTTTGACTAGTTACACCTGCCACATTCTACGGGTAGAAAGATATCTGAGGACCAGAAAGGGATGGATTGAGCTTAAGGTGAGGACACATGTCAGTCTCTTCAAGGAATACAAGCACAAGGTAATCAGAAGAAGAAAGAAAGGGGCCAGAAGGAAATTGAGCAGAAACACAGGTAGAGTCCTGGCTGAGAGACAATGAATGGTAAAGCTACCATTAGCTAGGAGGTTCTCAGAGCCCAGTGTGTCCTGAGACCCTACTGTGTGCTGGGCAAGATGAACTTAAAGGAAGAGAGACAGGTTCAAAATTTCAATTTCTGAGATGTTCTTCTAGAGGTTGGCCGTCCAGCAAAGAACTGAGGAGCTGAGGGACTCTGGCATTGGGCCAGCTTTGTGAGGGTTAACAGGGTCACTAGAAACCCTGGAAAAAGAGACCTCAGAGTCTTATCAAAGTCCTGCCAGCCTCCCAGATGGTTTTGGACTCTCTCTGTCTCTCTGTCTCTGTCTCTCTCTCTCCCTCTCTCATCAGTAGGGAAAAAGGAAAGGTGACAAAGCCACATGGAGAGGCATCTTCTCAGACTCAGATAGACAGAAGGAAGCACCCTGGCCTTCCAGAGGCTTTCTGATCTCCAGATGAACAGATGCCTAGGGAAAATTGAATAGAATGGTTCACTTCATTCATTCACTCATTCATATAGTCACTGAGCCCTTGAATCCAGGAACTTCAGGAACTGAAGATACCAAGGAACGTTCCCACACACTGCCTGACTGAATTCAGAGGCTAGGGGGCAAAGATGGTTTCAAGCGATTGATATTCTGCATAAATATTTAGGAGGCTTTAAGAAGGAGCCCTTGCTCGGGGTGGGAGGAAGAGGACGGAAGGGTATGTTCAAAAAGGCTTCCCAAAGCCAGTGATAGTAAACTCAGACAGAGGGGCTTCTCCTATGTTTCTTATCAACTCGAAAGCTGATTTGCTAGAGTCTAGAGATTAATATCTTGAATCATGCCAGGATTGTTTCTTGGAAGCTCTTGTGTGTACCTACTTAAAACACACACATACACACATACAGAGAGAGAAAGAGAGAGAACAATATAATTTAAGCAGAAAGAAAACTCAACAGGTTTTCAAACATGGATTTAAAGTGGTTGCATGTGAGTCTTCAACAGAGAGCACTTGTGATCCAAGTTGTTGGAACGTCTTCAGGAATCAATATTCCAAAGGATGGGTGAGTAAATTCACAGCTTTAGGGAAACTGGGTGTGTTCATTCATCGAATCATTCCTTCTTTCTTTTGTTAAATCAACACAGTACCAGACTTAGATGGGTAGACACTGAGGAGTCAGAACATTGAAAACTGAAAAGTCAGTTTAGTGAGTGGGTGAGGAGCATTAACAAACATGCCTCTCGGACCACAGGCATCACATGGAATGGTCGGTGCATTTCTAAGTCATTCTAACCCAGCAAGATTCTCCCCCTTGGTTATGACTAAAAAGAACGAACAGTCAGAGAAGGAAGACACGTGTTTGTGAAGAGCAGGAGGAATTTGTGAAAATGGATGGACAAGGGACACATTTCGTTGAGGCTTGATAACTTTATATAATGAAGGATTGCGAAAGTTTATTTACCTAAAATAATACACGCTTTACAAATTAGTTTTAACTGAGGTCTTTAAGGTTTTCAACAGGACAGTCTTATGGACTGTCTTGCTGACAGTCTTACTGACATTACTTATGGACAGTCTTGTGGACAGTCTTACTGACATTACTATGGGCTGGAAAGATGGCTCAGTGGATAAGGCGCTTGCCTGTAAAGCCTGGTTCAATTCCCCAGTACCCATGAAAAGCCAGATATACAATGTGGCTCGTGCATCTGTACTCTTCTCTCTGTCTCTCTCTGCTTGCAAATAAATAAATAAAAACAATTTAATAAAAGAAAGTGGTATCTGTCTCTGAACATATATCTTACCTTTCTGCTTGGAAGTGTATGTCCCTCTCAGTGTTCCTCTCAGGAAGCTGGGCTATTGCTTCTGGAAGTCTGTGAGGCTGGTCTTGGTGCTTCCCAGGAACCCACTGTGCATCAAGCTGGAGGCTTGTCTTGAGAGGAAAACTTGGAGCAGGCCTTGCACAATGACTCTGGCATCATCCACTGGAGCCGAGCGTACTCCCAGGCTGTAACAAAGTCTGGCTTGGGCTGCTGACAGAAAGGCAGCCACTGGCTGGAAGACAGTTACTGCAGGAAAGTCAGGGCCCCTCTCTGTGAGGCCCTCAGGATGGTACTGGACCCAGAGAGGAGGCACGATCCGGGACTCATAGGTTTTCATGGGACTCAAGAGAGATGACAGCTGTACACGCCAAGTTTGAAAAAGACCACCACCACCCAGCCCTTTATCACAGTGTTTTTGATCCAAAATTCTTCATGCGGAAAAACAAGGTGCCAAGAGAAGGAATAATACTTCAGTGGTTTTCAAAAATGAAGCCTTGGGCCCAGGCATACCTGCTCTTGCAAGTGCAAAACAGGAAAACCAGGCAAGAAGGACCCTTTCATTTGTGTGGCAAAGACCTTAATCTATTTGTGACAATTCTGGAAAAAAAATGGGCTTAGTTGGTAAGATTATTTTTTTGTAAGATTGGGGTTTATCTGGCACAGATGAATACTAATGCAGTATCCTAGGCCTGAAGGGTATTGTGGTTGGCTGATTGCAACTCAAAAAAAAGGGATTTTTTTTTAAGTTCCAGGGAAAGGACTTTGTCTATCCTCAGCCTTTTGTATTTCTTGCTATTATCAGCCCTTTGTATGGTTCCTTGAGAACCATAGAGAATGTATGACAATGCTTCATGGGGCACTGAAGCCTAGGGTAAGAGTGACATCTGATTAAAGCAAAGTGGGACATATAATTACTCGAGGGTGGTGGTAGGGGTGGAGTCCAGGGCAAGGTGAAGGGTTCCATAAAGAGGGTGGGACAGGGTAGAAAAGCCAGTAAGGGTGTTAGGGTGGGGCCAGCCTGCGGAGGTGAGGTCAGAGGAGACAGGCTGAGGTGAAGGTTCATAAGCAATAGGGAGGGTTCACATAGGACACAGTGGAGACAGGTGGCTGTCACTCCCCAATAGAGAAATGGTGTTAAAACTTATTTACCCAGGGCTGGAGAGATGGCTCAGCAGTTAAGGCATTTGCCTGAAAAGCAGAAGGACCCAAGTTCAATTCCCCAGTACCCACATAAAACCAGATACACAAGTGGCTCATGTAACTGGAGTTCCTTTGCAGTGGCTGGAGGCCGTGACTCGCCCTTTCTCTGTGTGTGTGTGTGTCTACTTCTTTCTGTCTCAACTCTCTCTCAAATAAATAAATAATAAAATATTAAAACTATTTTCCGGGGGGGCGGAGCATGATGGTGGACGAGTAGCAGCCTTGCCAGGACTCTCTCTGTAAAGGTTTGATTTTC
>PVHP010048175.1:0-12627 GCA_004024765.1 Zapus hudsonius | reverse complement strand
CTTGGATTAAAGGCATGCATCACCATGCCCAGCTTCTTCCCACTTTTTTCTCTAATTGTTTCAAGGTTTCAGGTTTTTCATTGAGGTCCTGGATCCATTTGGAGTTGATTTTTACACATGGTGAGTGATAAAGTTCTAGACTTATTTGATGTGGAATGTTTCCAGCACCATTTGTTGAATATTCTGTCTTTTCTCCAGTACATATTCTTGCCCATTTTGTTAAAAATCGGGTAGTTGCAATAACATGGACCTCTATCCAGAAATTCTGTTTTATCCATTGATCTATGTGCCTGCTTTTGTGCCAGTACCATGCTATTTATATTACTTTAATTCTGTAGCATAACCTGAAATGAGGTACGGTACTTCCTGCAGTATTCTTTTTGCTGAGGGTAGTTTTGTATATCAGAGGTCTTCTGTACTTCCATGTAAATTTAAACTTTGTTTTTTTCTGTTTCTGTGAAGAATGATATTGAAAATTTGATCAGAATTGCATTGAATCTGTATAATGCTTTTGGTAGGATGGCCATTTACAAGATATTAATTCTTCCAATCCATGACCATGCAGATCTTTGTCACTTCTAGTGTCTCTTTCAATTTCTTTCTTCAGTATTTTAAAGTTCCCCAAAGAAGAAGTATTTTTATGTTTTAATGTAACTTATTTATTTTCAAGCAGAGAGAGAGAGAGAGAGAGAGAGAGAGAGAGAGAGAGAGAGAGAGAGAGAGAGAGAGAGAGAGTTAGCTCCAGGGCCACCAGCCACAGCAAACGAACTCCAGATGCAAGTGCCACCATGTTCATCTGGATTTATGTAGGCACTGAGGAATCAAACTCGGGTCATTAGGTTTTTCAGCAAGTGCCTTAACCTCTGAGCATCTCTCCAGCCCCAGTGTCCTCTTGTATGCGTGAGCATGTTTGTGTGTGAAGCACAGGTCCATGTGTGCCATGCCATCATGCATGTGGAAGTCAGAAGACACCTTATTTTTCCTCTCCTGTCAGCTTCATTTGAGGCAGGGATTCTTGCTGTGAATTCTTCCTCTGCTATTCTTTGTTGTGCTTGCCTTGAGCTTCCAGAAAATTTTGCTGTCTCTGCCTCCTATCTTGCCATTGTCATCAAAGTTAGCCCACAGATATTACAGAGAAGCTTTCCACAGCGTCTAGCTTTTTATGTGGGGTCTGGGGATCAAGCTCAGGTACTGCACCTGGAGAATAAAGTGCTTTATTCACTGTGCCTATCTCCTGTCCTTTCATTAGAGAGGTCTTCCATTGTGGTTTTTTTTTTTTTTGGTTAGGGATATTCCAAAATATTTAGTTTGTTTTTGTGGCTATTATGAATGGCTCTGAGTCCCCCTATTTCACTCAGTATGTTCATCATTGAAGGAGGCTACTGATTTCTGTGTGTTAATTTGGTGTCTTACTACTTTGCTGAAAGTGTCAGCTCTGGGGGTTTTCTGGCAAAGTATCTAGAGTCTCAAATATACCATCATATCATCTACATATGCCTTTCTAATTTGTATCCATTTTCTTTTTTACTTTTCTTATTGCTCTAGCTTAGACTTTGAGCACTGTACTTCAAAGCAGTGGAGAGAGTACACACTCTTCTCTTCTTCCAAACCTTAGTGGAAATGCTTTGAAAGATGTTGGCCTTTGTTACGTCGAGATATTTTCCCTCCATCCCCAGTCTCATGAATATATATTTTGTTACTGTTTTTGAAACAGGATCTCACTTTAGTCCAAAATGTCCTGGAACTTGCTTTGTAGCTGGACATGGACTCAGTGATTCTCTATGTCAGCCTGCTGAACGCAGGCATTAGAGATGTGCACTACCACACTTGGCGTCTACAGTGTTTTTATCACGAAGAGAAATTGGATTTTGTCAAAGATGTTTTCTGCATAGATTGAGATAATCACATGATTTTGGTCTTTGAGACAATTTGTGTGCTATCCAGCATGGTGGGGGCCGAGGAGAACCAGGAGCAGAAGGAAGGAGACGCTTTAGTCTCAGAGAGTAAACTCCTGATGGCCCTTTAATCTGAAGTGGGGCTGCTTGGTCCCTCTTTTCTGAGGCTTCCAGCTTCTGGGATTGAGAACTACTGTAGTTTCCTTGGCTCTGAATTTGCAGGTGGTTATCATGGGACTATTCAGCTTCTCATCATTTAAACCAATCTCTTTTTTCCCTTGTTATATTTGTACATACTATGTACTGGTTCTGGTCCTTTAGAGAAAACTAATGGATATAATTTGGCATAGTTTTAAATTTATTGATATAGTTTTACCTTCTTGAATTCTTTACTTGTGTCTTTTATCCAGTTTTATAAATCTTATTAATGTAAGTGCTATTTCTATACAATGATAATTACTAGTTTTTATTTTAAATTGTGTGTGTGTGTGTGTGTGTGTGTGTGTGTGTGTGTTGAATTAGCTATATATGCAAGTGTGTGGAGGTCAGTGGACAATATCTGAAGTTGTTATTTTAGGCATTTGCCTTGTTAAGACAGGTCTTCTCATTTGTGAGGTTCTCAACCTACCTAATTAGGCTAGACTAGTCGAGTAGCTAGCCACAAGGATCTGCCTGTATCTCGCTCCCTAGTGCTGGGATTACAAATACATTCTACTACACAAGACCTTTACATGAGTTCTAGGGATTAAATGCAGGTCTTCATCTATTCAGGCAAGCACTTACTGATTGAACAATCTCTCCTGCTCCTTTAAAGGTTTATGCAAACATGTCTCAGTATTGTTTTTTTTGTTGCTTTCAACATTGTTATTATTGATAATTGCCAAAGAAAGATGTTTTGTGGTTTTATGTAATCAATTACTTATGTTCTTTAGCCACACGTCACTGGGATAAATCTCTAAACCAGGCACAGTTATGAGAGGAAAGGATTTATTGAAACTACAGATCCAGGGGAAATTCCATAACAGTGAGTCTGCCCCTTTCACAGGTCCAAGGAGAGAGAGAGAGAGAGAGAGAGAGAGAGAGAGAGAGAGAGAGAGAGAGAGAGAGAGGCCATCAGTAATGCCACACATGCAGAACAAAACAGGCAGGGGTACTAAGAGAGAGAAATCTCCTTCTCCCTTATATAGCCTTGGGGTGAGGTTTTACAAACCAATCCCAAACTTAATGGCTTCCTGAGTCTCTCAAATTTCCTTCCTGCACTTCCCACATAAGAAGGGATGATAATTTCTAGCTCTCCTTATATCCTACCCCCTACTGAGAAGCTGCCTTCCTATAAACATACTCAGAGACCCACTCAAGGTAATTAAAAAGATCAAGTTGACAACAACAACAAAAAATCATCACAGCTTCTTTCTGTATCTTTCTTTAGAGGTCCTCTCCCATTCTCCTAGATTAAAAAAGCTATTATTTTATTTGAAAAATTTGATATGGTTTGTTATTTAATCTTTTTTTTTTGTAATTTAGTTTGTGTATGATAATTGGACTCTGCTATAACTTTAATTTAAAGATCAGTTGATCTTGTTTAATCATTCAGACTTTAAGTGTTATTTCAAATGTCCATTTTTTCTCATAATTAATACCCTCTACACACACACACACACACATACACACTTTCATACTTGACTCTTCTAGCTCTCTAATTTGTTCGAATGGCAATGGTGGTTTACATCAGATGTTTCCCATAAAACCATGTACTCTGAGTGCCTGACCCCAGCTGATGGCATTTTTGGGAAATGGAGCCTTGGTAGAGATGATGTGCTATTGGGGGTCGGGGGTCTTTAGGATGTTTTAACCAACCTCCTTTTGCAGAGCTTAGCTGACTCTCCTGCTGCTCCTGTTTTCCATCTACTGTGACAGAGGTCCAGCATCTGCTCATGCCATGCTGTTCCCTGCCCTCATGAAGCTTCCTTTCAAGACTGTAAGCAAAAATAAAACTTTCCTCCCAACAGCTGCATTTGGTCAGGTGTTTTAACCCAGAAACATGAACATAACTACAGTGCTGGTCCACCTGTCTATGCCCTAGTATTCAGCTTATAATTTTTACACTTTACCATGTTTTGGTATTTATTATGACATGTCACTTCAAATGTCCCACTCCCATGACCTTGCCTAGTTATTTACATTTCTAATATGAACTTGGTTTGTATGATGCAGAATTTATTATTATTTTATGTAGAATAATTGTCTCTTCCATGCAGGGCATATGGGACCTTGGTTGTATTAGCATCCTTATGTTTGGGATTCCTGTTCACATATCTGTAGATGTTTCTGTTGGGTTACAACCAGATGGTGGGCAAGGTATGCTGTTGAGTCTGGCACTGCCGATTTTCTGTGTGTGGTCCTTTTTGTAGTAACAGTTGTCTGGAACAGTGTCTATTTGGCCTTCGTGTCCACAGTCTTGGCTATAACTTAGCTGCAAGCACCATTGATCTCTGCATTGTTCCAGACTTGCCTGAGAGACTTTCCCAAGGGTCCAAAGAGGATGTCCTGATTCATTTTGGCTTTGTAAATCTTTCAGCTGCTCTTTTTTCTTCAGCAGTTTTTTCACCTCTGTGTTTTAAATTATCCATTCCTTTGGTGTCATCTTCTGCCTTAATTTTCTGATCCATAATCCTACTTACTTAATCAAGAATTTTCTCCATCATTATTTTGTTTTCAAGTAATATCTTGAATTAAAAAAATCTTTCATATTTTTAGTAAATTTCAATAGAATGTTACTCTTCTTTTCAAGTTTAAAGAAAGGCATTTGAAATATCTTTTAAGAGTGAAAACATTAAGGTCCATGTGAGATTCAGTTACTTTGTTTGCAAAGCAAGAATGATAATACATTCTTTGGGAGGACATTCCAGAGTTTAAAAGAGACATATGCATCTTAAACTCTTGTAACTCTTATCATAAAATATAATTATCAAATAATCTCCACTTCTATCCATTTTTTCTTTATTTTCTTATTTATGAGACAGTCACCTATGTAGCCCAGGCTGGCCTTGAATTCATTATTCTTCTGTCTCAGTCCAGACTTTTAAATAAGTATAAATCACTATGCTAGGCTTCTTTTCTAAATAAAACCTCACTCTAATTAAAACCTCACCCAAGGTTTGTGAGAGTGCTCTTGGTATGAATTAGATGTTTTTGAAAGCATCTACAGTGTCTGAAGTTTCTCAGTTAAAATCTCCTTTGAGGAAACCACTGAAAGCAGGATGATAGGAAACTGCAATTTAGCAAGAATTCCAGATGGGCTTGGCCCCATGGCTATAACGTAATAGAAGAAAGAAAAGTTTATGAGAAAAACAAGATTGGTGTCTTCCTAGGAAGTGGCAGTGGTGCTATGTGTACAGTCGAGCTTTTTTTTCTGTTATGTAACTACTGGGGTAGCAATTCCTTAGCTCAGATGATATAAAGGTAGGTCTCAGAACAACAGTAAAATCATTTCCAGAGGAAGACCAAAGGACATCAAAGTCACCTCGATGTGACAGTCCCATGATAGCAGCTTTGAAACACTGAAGGCCGATTGTCCTTATGAAAAGTTAGGTTATTAAAGAGATCATCTGCTTCATTTAAAAATATCAACATCACATGGATATTCACGCTAAAAAATTTATAACAACGTCCAAGTTTTTGCTTACTTATCAGTTTGTAAATGTATGTAGAAAGATCAGGCTCATAACAGGCATTAGTCTAGCCACTACCAGTAACAAATAGAGAAGGTGAATGATGGTCCCTGAGTGACAGGGTAGTTAATCAGGGTAAAGCATGGATCTATGATGGATTTTTCAGGATATTGGACTGGCATTTCCCCAATGGCCTATAATGCTGCTTTTCTTTTCCCTTGATGATGTACATGAAAACATTTTGCTATGAGGCTAAATCCTCAGCAGATTTGGCATCCAAATGACAACATAAATAAAATAACAAGAACTCAAAAAAAGTTTGTTTGTGCATGTGTGTATGTTGGGAAGTGTCTAAAGTCAATTTTAAATTTCAAGGACAACTTGGAAGTAACCATGACTCACGATGCAGGAATCCTAGCCAACACTGATGTAATATATTATGTGAAGGACTTTTTTATAAAGATTTCAGTATTCACAATTTTCAATGATCCAAGGATGTTTATATCATCTTCCACAGACTAATGATGTGCAAAGCAGATTGGGTGGGCCTTAGACTTCACTTAATATACAGCAAGTGTTTATAGCCACTGTGAAAAAGACCTTGTTCTTTTCAAGCTACAGGGGAGGGTTCTCAGAAGCTGGCTTGGGAGGCTTAGCTAAGCTGACTGTGTCCAGAACTCTAGGTTTCAGGGACATAACCATAGGCCAACTATATTTGCTAACCACACATTAAAAGTTATGAAATGTTTACTTTTATCTTCTCTGGCTGGTGAAAGTTAAACTAACATCTGTAGCCAAATAAGTTTATAAGTCATCTATATTTCAGGACTTTTCTGTAACTTTAGTTTACTCAAACAAACTCAGTTTATACTTTTTTTCAAGGGAGAAGGGATTATCCTTTCTTGCCAACGATCTACCATAAGTGTGGAGTTGTATGATGCCAGTAACATTGGAATTATTTTAAACTTTATTCTTCTATAAAACTAACCTTTCTACCTCTTGTAACATTGCTTGGTTCTGTTGATTATAACCTTTCCCTTTGGAAAACATCATGCCATTGTGTTATGAGAAATTTCTGAGGTTGGCTTCTGAATTGTGTTGTGGTGCCCAGTCTGCTGCAACTCATCCCATTCCTTAAAGACTGTGGTGCACAGGTAACTTGTGCAGACATAGCTGTGCAACCTTTACTCAAGAGAGTTTATCTGGCCCTCCAAGAGGAATTAACACTGTCTTTCTAAACATATCAAATACACTAGCTTTTAATATTTTCAGTTTTCCTCTGAACTGAATCCATATTAAGTTGGAATATATTCTGATAGAATCCAATTGGTTTGAATTTATGAAAAGAGAAATAAATATCACTGAGTAGTACAGATTGAGATACAGTTTTATTATATTTCAGCATGTCTGGCAATGGGATTGAGGCTAACAACATTTGCTCAGATATTCTTTGAAGAATGAATAAGAGTGTACAGAAATTTCCTCATAATTTGAAGTCTCTGTAAAAGCTATGATGAAGCATAAAATTTAGTTCAGAGTTTTATGACAGCTGAGGTGAAAAACTTCTGGAGTACATGTTGCTTATTATTCAGTAAGGGAAATACAATTTTCTGAGTACCGCTTCACCAAAGCTGAGAGTTGTTACACCTTACGTGTTGGTTAGTTCAAGCGAGCTGTTTAATTAATCTTTTTTTTTTAAATTGCACCCCTACTTCATGTGCAACCATTTGGCTAAGTACTATATTTATAGATAAATATGATAAATGCCAAACTTCAAAGAGCTAACAGATAAATTGATGCATAATGATTTTATAAAAGTACAACTTGATTTAACTATTTTTTGTCTTTATAAACCTGTGGAAATGATATTATGTAGTAATTCATGTGTACTGTTCTTTGGAGATTTAATAGTAATTATAGGACCATTTATTTAACTCAAAGCATTGAGAACTGAGCGCAACAGCAGCTCTTAGACCTATTACAATGTCTTTCTCAAATAGCAGATGCTTGAAATGAGCCTTTGGCAGATTTTAAGTAATAGGATAGTCAAGGTTCATTCCTGAAAAAGAGCCTTAGGTCTTGAATTCTGTGTATTTTTGATCAAAGGATTTAGACAGTAGATATTGGTAGAGTAGATTTTCAATTTTCTTGTGAAACTTTTAAGAGTACAATAGGTGTGTGTGTGTGTGTGTGTGTGTGAATATTTGCCAAGACACTGAAACATTTACTGAGTTACATCTGTTCTTCTTGGAACTCATGGAGAACAGCAGAAAGGATCAGCATTTTTCTCCAACAGATTCCTGAATTTCCTTAAGCCCTCTACACATATTTGGTTGATTCCCTAGAAATCTTCACCATAGATCACACAGAAGGTGAGTTGAGATTGCTCAATGCCATGCTTGTGGAGGTGAGGAAGTCACAGCTTATCTGCACTTCCACCCCAACTCCAAGTCTACTTCCTGGCTCATAATGCTAAGTAATTGTTAATGGAGCTGAAATAAAATCAAAAGTAAACATTAGCAAAATATAGGACTTTGTATATTGAATGCTCAAGTAATTTAATTGTGTTACTATGGTATAAAGAGAGATACAAATCCTCCTCACAAGGAATTTATGATGCTTTTTAGGTGGTAGGTACAGAACATAACAAAAGAGAATGTAGCTAGTGCTGGAGAAGAACAAAAGAAAAGAAATGGTTTTGCCTTAATGAATTGGGCAAGGCTTTATGCTCTTATATTACATTTCCATCGAATCTTTAAGAACGAGAAAAAAAAATGAATCAAGTGGAGCAAAGGAAAGCTATTCCTTGCTCTCCCATAGCAAGACATCCCAAAACGTAGTTCCCTTTTCTCATTTATTTTCTATATGAGTGTTTAGTTTTAGCAGGACTTGGCAGTGGTGATTCACTGCTATTCAATGTGGAACAGTTGGACTGGCTTTGCAAACTGTTGAGTTGCTGACTGGCAGATCAACGGGAACTATCAGCTGGGGCTTGCTATAAAATTTCTTGGGCTTCCTCCCAGCATGACAAGTGAATTGCAAGTACCTGAACTTGGAGAGACATGACAGAGAAGCTGTGACTGTCCTGGGTCGGGAAGGACAGCAATTACTTCTGGCTGTCTGCCAAGATCCAAGAAGTAAAACAGATGCCCAGAAATTCTGTGGCCAACCTTAATCTACTGCATCTGCAGATAAAGGACTGCCTTTGATGATTTGCTCACAGCACCAGCTGGTCAGAGAAACAAATGTGACAAGCAGAAAAGCACATAATGTGATGATAGAGGGAAGGCTGCGATTCTGGAAGAGGCATGGGAAGGTAGTGTGAAGAACATTTTATGCTGTGTTCTGAGTCACGTAGCTTTTTACTGCCAGACAATTGACCTGGTAATGTCTGTGTTCTGAACAATGACTGGGATGTCAGCATAGAGATGTACTAGTGGGAAGAGACACTGCAAATGTATCGCTTGGTAGGAGCTCTGGAAGTAGTTTATGAAAAAGGAAATGAAGTTGGGCAGACATGAAAGTCTGAGAACAAGAAAAAATAGATTCTAGTAAAATTACAGATCAGGATTTAGAAGGGTCTGCTTTCAAAATGGACATGTGCTTAAACGTTACTAAAGAACTCAGTTGGCCCTGAATTTTCCATTTTGAAAAGAGGGATTTATTGCAGAACCCAGAAAGAGAAACAGGTCTGGGAAAAGAGGACTTGATGGGTTTACTTTAAGACATACTTTGTTGCAGATACATCTATCTTAGTTTACTAAGCTAGTGGTTGTGTGTATAATGAACTCAAGAGCAGGGTTATGTATTAGACATCTAAATTTATTCTCATCAACTGCTATGGGTTAGTTGAAGCTAGAAGAATGCGTGAGACCAACCAGAAGGAAAATACATTCTGAGAAGAGACTTGAAGGTCAAATTAAAGGAACAGAGCGATCAAAGCTTAATAAGAAAGGAAAGGAAAAGACATTCAGAATGTTGGAGGTGTCTTACTGATGGCACCAATAGGGATAGGCATGTGCCATTATGTCTGTGGCACAAAGCAGGATTGGCTAACAGTATATTATTTCCAAAATTGTTTTCCTATGGACCCTACGTTTGTTTAGCCAAACACCCACAAATGAAGAGGCAAGCTGATCATTTGTCTCAATTTTCTAGATATCAGACAGTTGCAGGGGTTTTATAGAACAGGAGCTCAGTAGTTGAAAATGCAGGGCCTTAAAAATATTATTCTGAGGATACCATACCTCTCAAAAGTCTGTTAAATAGAGTCAATTTGAATTAGTCATCCTGTATGTTCAGCTATAGAGAATGCCTGGAAGTGACTGGGCATCAGTTTTGATTTTTAAGGTATCATGGTGTTTTTGTTCATTTCACTGAATGAATTCAGGAGTTGCTTGTAGACATTGCTGTGAGCGCCTCTGGGAGCGCTGACTAGTTCAAGGAGCAAAAGAACACCACAGCCAGGAAGAATTGGCTGTTTGGGCCAGCACTGGCAGAGAGAATGTCAGATGGATTTACCACTTTACATTTCTGATCAAGAAAGTTCATCACCGCCTTTTAAGATGAGTCCTTAGTAAAGCTTTATGCCTTAGGTTCTACTTGGGACTCATCAATGCATTTCTTTATATCTTCATGGTTATTCTGTGATACTACTTACTGTTTTTCTCAATTTTTTTCTTGTGGGGAAAATAAGACTTGTTGAGTTAAAATAAATTGCCAAAGGTCACTAAATCAAAAAAAACCTATATTAAATAACTATCTAAATAACTATTTGACTCTAGAGTTTGTATTCTATCTTCTGTAGCAATATCTACTTAAAGCCTTCTTTACACCTCACAGAAAGTACTTATTTTGTAAAGATTTAATTTATAAATCATAAAATCCATTTGTCATAGCCACTGGGCTGAATCTTCAAACTAGCCACAATTATGGGAGGAAAGGATTTATTGAAGCTATAAATCCAGGGGAAGTTTCATAATGGAGAAATATATTGGCCCCCTTCCACAGTCCAAGCAGAGAGGGAGACCTATCACCAGCAACACACACACACACACACACACACACACACACACACAAGCAAAATAGGCAAGGGGCAGAGAGAGATTTTCTCCTCCTGTATATAGTCTTAGGGTGGGTCTTGCAACCTTTTCCCAGACTTGTTGATTCCCTGAGTCTCTGGAATTTCCTTCATGTACTGCCCTCCCTGGAAGGCAAGCCAGTTTCTAGCTTGCCTGAGCTTCCTTACATTCTGCCCCCTACTGAGAGGGCTGCCTTCCTGTAAACAACCTCAGTGACCCACCCAAGATTACTAAAACAGTTAAATTGATAACAAAACCTAACCATCACACCATTCATTTTAAAGAACTCTTACAGAGTTATGCAACCTTCAAATAAATTATAATACTTTATTATAAATTATAATTTATTTGAGCTATGTATTGGAAGACAATATTTGGACTCCCTGTATTTGTAGATGATAAGAGTTAATCACTAATTTTGAGTAAATAACTGACAGGATAAGAGGCAGAGACTGAATAAAGCTAGTTTTAGATATGTTTTGTTTGGATCAGGACCTCAGATCTCTTTGTGAAGAAGTTATCTTTGACAAGAAGTTTATGAGATTGATATATTTGGTGTCATGGTGCATTTGTTCATTTCACTGAATAAATTCAGGAGTTGCTTTTGGACATTGCTGTGAGCAACCTTTGGAGGCGTGAGAGAGTAGGGGAGCTACGTGCTGTTGGCTTAGGACACTTACTAGTTAAAGGAGTATATATATTCACAGTCCTCCACTTTATTTGATTTAAACCTTCATTACATCCCAAACCCAATATTTAACAATCTCTTGAAAAAGCATAAAATTGAAACTTTTATATTTTGTTTTGGCATATACTTGAATTATTCTTTTTTTCTGAAAGCCCAAAGAGCTGTAAGACAGTAAATATTGAAGAACATGAATTTAAAAGGTCACCAGAAACTTGAAAGCAACAAGTCCCACATTCTCACTAGGAGAAATTCATTTGTTTTCTCTGAGCCACACTTTATTCTCACTTCATAGAGAAATTGGGTTTCCTTTGTGGTTTCTCTTTGGACATGTTTGGGCTATTTTCCTCAAAGGAAGCAGGAGAACTGGTGAGACATGTTGCTAGATTTGTGACTTTGGAAAACACAATTGGCTTTTTAAACCATGTATTTCTCAGATGAAATTAAGATCATTTTCATGCATAAGATGATGATGTAGGTGAATTTCATACTTTGGTACCTAGCATGGTAATCCCTCAACGATTACTAAATGAATGAATGGATAGTCACTACTGAGTGAGGGGCTCCTCTGGATGGATGAGTTATTGGAAATGTCTCTCTGAGGTGATTTTATATGAGGATAACCTGAAGGAACTGTACAGTAATCTATAATTGGATTGATTGGGGAAGGAGGATGGTAAGTGGAGAAGACAGCATAGAGAGCTAGCTTTCCATTCTGGTTCTCTATCAAATAAGGGGACTCATACATGTCATTCACTTCATAACCTATATTTAGTTCTCTTCCCTCCCTCCCTCCCTCCTTCCTTTGTTCCTGCCTTCCTTTCTTCCTTCTTTTCAGTCTTTCCTTCCTTTTCTTTTCTTCTTCCCTCCCTCCCTTCCTTCCTTCCTTCCTTGCTTCTTTCCTTCCTTCCTTCCCTCCCTCCCTCCCTCCCTCCTTCCTTTCTTTCTTTCTTTCTTTCTTTCTTTCTTTCTTTCTTTCTTTCTTTCTTTCTTTCTTTCTTTCTTTCTTTCTTTCTTTCTTTCTTTCTTTCTTTCTTCCTTTCTTCCTTTCTTCCTTTCTTCCTTTCTTCCTTTCTTCCTTCCTTCCTTCCTTCCTTTCCTTCCTTTCCTTCCTTCCTTCTTTCTTTCTTCTTTTATTTTCTTCCTTTCTGTGTGCATACACACATGTGTGTATATGTTTATGTGTCATGGCATATTGTAAACATATACACATTTGTGCATGTCTACTTTTAAAATAAGAATGCTACTTCACATATGTGTGAGTATTAAAATACTACATGAAAAATCATTTCACA
>PVHP010048174.1:0-12650 GCA_004024765.1 Zapus hudsonius | reverse complement strand
GAGTTACAACATTTAGTGGGCAAACAATGAGTTGTTATCCCCAATTCCCCACTGCCCTCCCCTCCCCCCTCCACTGGATAACCTCCTCCATGGGTCGTCTGGATCAGTCCTTGTGACAGGGGACCATGGATAGCCTAGTATTCAGCCAGGTTCTCCTGGCCGTGCCTCTGGATAATCTCCCCCACCACGGCTCTTACAAGTGTAAGAAGTGTATTTCATTGTTCTTTTTAATTAATTTTGGTTTATAGTCTATTTTGTCAGATATTAATGTAGTCATATCTGCTTGCTTTTCATTTCCATTTTCATGAAAGATCATTTTCCAACCTTTCACCCTGAGATTTATGCCTTTAGAGGTGAGGTGCATTTCTTGAAGGCAATAGATGGAAGGGTCCATTTTTCTGATCCACCCTTTTCAACCTGTGTCTTTTTATGGGAGAGTTAAGTCTGTTAACATTAAAAGTTATAAATGTGAGTTTTGCTTTAAGCTCTGTCATAGTGGAGGGTTTATGGGCGTTGATGCCCTGTTTGTTATGAGCATACTAATTTTGGTTATTGTGATCCTACATTATTGGACTCTTGAGGTTGATTGTTTAACTCTTCTGTGTGGAATGCCTCCTGCAGTATCCTCTGTAAGTATATGTATATGGCTTTGTGTTCATATAATCATAGAGCTGGCTTTTATTATGGAACATTTTCCTTTCTCCATTTATTATGAGAGATACTTGGGGTACAATAGTTTGGTTTGGAAGCTATAATTTTTTAAGGCCCGAAGAGTATTGTTCTAGGCCCTTCTGGCCTTCGTGGTTTCCAGTGAAAAGTCCGAGGTGACTCTGATGGGGTTGCCTTTGCTCTCTGTGTTAGAATTATCTTATCTTAGCATTTAACTTAGCATTTTAACTAAGATATGACTTGTAGAATTATTTCTTCAGTCCTATCTGTTTGGCTTTCTGTGGGCCTCTTGTATCAGGACTGGCTTCTCTCTTATAAGAATGGGAAAATTTTCTTCCATATTTTTGCTGAATATGTTCTCTATGCCTTTGACCTGGATTTCTTCCCCCTCTAGTATCCCCATTATCCTGATGTTTGGTCTCTTTTGTGTGTCTCACATTTCTCTCATATTTCGTTCTCATGATTTTTTGAATTTATTGAAGTTTTTGGATTTCCTATTTATTTCTTCTGTCTTGTCTTCAAGGTCTGAGATTCTTTCCTCCAGGTTATTAACTCCCAGATTGAGAAATTCTAAAGAAGCTTTTAATAGCTCCATTTGATTTTTGTTTTCTATTGTGTTTTTCTTTATAGTCTCCATCTCTTTTTTGAGTTCCAGTTTCAGGTCTAGCTTTGATTTTCTTAATATTTCCTGGAATTCATTCTTACATTTGGTTATGTCCTCATCGAAATTAATTAGTTGGTTATTGAACTCCTCCCATTGTTAGCTTACCCTCAATTCAGTTATTGCTCTTTTGAAGTTGCTTTGATTTTCCTCAATTAAGTCTGATGGCAAAGCTTGTGTTATTGATCTCCACTTCATTTATGTGTTTGTTGACTGTTTACAGTTTAGCCAATATCTTGGTCAGAGTCTCAATGCAGTTATGTCCTGAGGTTATTTTACTCTCATTTTGGGATTGTAATTCTGTTGTCTCCCCTACATTTTCAGTGGCAACTTCCATTTTGGACTAGGGGTCCTTGGTGGGAGACTCTCAGGTTGATGTGTTGTTTTTTTTTTCCCCTTTGGGGTCTTCCCAACACAAGGTTCCCTGTCCTTAGCAAGATGTGACCCAGGGCAGTATCCTCCCTGCCCTCAGATATCTGGATCACCAGGCTAAAGACTTCCTACCATTAGAGCTGGCTTCCCATCACAGCTGACATAAGGTTCCCAGCCCTCAGCAAGCTGTGACCCAGGGTGGAAGCCTCTCTGCCCTAAGCTAGCTGGGTCCCCAGGCAAAGGACTTCCTATCCTCAGAGAGCTGGCTTCCTGGCACAAGGTTCTGGGCCTTCAGAAAGCTGTGTCTTAGGGCAGAAGCCTCTATGCCCTCCATTAGCTGGGTCCCCAGGTAAAAGACTTCCTCCTCTCAGAGCTGGATTTCCCATGCAAGGTTCCCAGCCCTCAATGAGCTGTATTCCTGGTTAGAAGCCTCTCTCCCATTACTGATTTTATACAGGGCTAAGATCAGAGGCCTCATGGACTGATATCAGCCTGCTACCTAAGGAAAAGAGTTGAGAATGAATCCTCTTTGAACAAATTTCTACATTAAAAAGTTAAAAATCAAGTAAACAAGGAAAACAACTGCTGGTCAAAATGAATTGAAATTATTTAAGACATTGTGTACATTTGTACAGGGTAATTGACAGTAGATGCCAGAATATTAGTGTCTTCCTCCATGGGAGACTAGGGGGAGTTAAATTTCACTGAGTACTTGTAAGGAATTAATGAGCTAACAACAGGAAAAAATTGTCTTTGCTCAATTAAAAAGTGGTTGTGTTAATATTGAAACCAAACTGTCTTGCCTGATTTCCTCTTGGTTGCCAGAGTGGATATGTGTTCAGTAGTCTGAGTGAAGATGGGAATTGCTCTGGTGGTGCAGACCAAGCTGGGATACACTAGAGATGAGAACAGGCATGTCCCGGGAGGGAGCTGATCCAGGAGAGGTTCTCAGCACACTCTTCTCATTGAAAATTTGATGACATGGGTGCACAAATGCCTTGGGATTTCTTTTTTTCCCCCTTTTTCTAGTACTGTTGGGTAGTGTTTTTTTTTTAACCTAGTACTAGAAGAGACTACATGACCCGAGGGCCTTATCATTTGCAGATATGGAAACCAAGATGCCACAAAGATAAAATTGTTGGTCTGAGGTCATAAAACTTATTACCAAACCCTCTTCCAATGCCTCTATATTTACTACTAAAACTAGCTGACCCCTATTAGAAACTAGATATTAATGGGAAACCTTGGCAAACCACAGCCTCTCTTAGTCACAGGGAAGTCCTTGGTAAAGGAATGCATTGAATCAGGGAGGGAGTTCTTGGTATCAGTTGTGTCTCTGCACTTTCTCCTTTCGTTATGATGATTGGTGATACAACCAGAAGCTGTTTAACAATAGTCATGTCATTGGTGCTTTAAACAAATTTCTCTCCAATAGCAATCCTTCTGTTGTGTGACATGTCCTTCATGAAGTCTTTCAGAAGCAACTGCTACTATATAAGAAAAGCTCTTCAATTGGGTCTGGTGTGGACTAGCCTATACTAATGCAAGGATCACCAGCTCAGGCATTATGAGCCTGCATGCATGTTGAAAATCAGGTGAAGCAGTAAAGGGAATTTGAAATATTTACCTTCTTCAAAGGATAGGAGAGGAAAGTATATGGAGGCAGCACGATGAGACTTGGACCAATGAAGTCTCAAAGGAAATGCCATCTATGGTGCAATGGTTTCCCAATCTCTATTGTATCAAAACTGCCTAGGACTTCTTTTCATTTATTTAATTTTACTTCTTGAATAGCAAATAGATTCACAAGGCTCAGAAATAGAAAGGAACAAAAGTTCGGTGAGAAGTCTCTCTCCTCCTTCCATGTCTTGGTGACCTCATTTCTGTTCTTGAAGGCAGCAAATACTATCAGTTTATTGTATATCAGTGATTTGAAGCAGGTATAATCCAAATACATACTGTCTTCTCAATGATTTTATACAAAATATAACATTCTAATTCCTTGTTCTCAACACCCTCTCACCTAGTCAATGTAATTTGCAGATTAGTTCTTCTTTCTTTCCTTCTTTCTTTCTTTCTTTCTTCTTTCTTTCTTTCTTTCTTTCTTTCTTTCTTTCTTTCTTTCTTTCTTTCTTTCTTTCTTTCTTCTTTCTTTCTTTCTTTCTTTCTTTCTTTCTTTCTTTCTTTCTTTCTTTCTTTCTTCTTTCTTTCCTTCTTTCTTCTTTTTTTTTGTTGGTGCTGAAGACTGAGCCCAGGGCCAAATTCCTAACCCTGAAGCTTCCTATCTTAAATCTGTATTAGTATTCTGTTACATGAATGTTTTCTTGAGCCAATTCCCTATCATGATATCACTGAATTGTTTTTTATCTTTTGATACTACAAACAAAGCTGAAACAAATAACGTGCAATGCCTAGGACAACTACATTTTAGCAAAAGCTCCTGTAGTAGGCAGTTATATGGCCTATGAAAGTCACTTAAGATTTTGACCTTTTATTAAGGGGAAGAATTTTAATGAGAAGTGCATGTAACGTTTCCCAAAGCATAGGCATGGAACACTCAAAGGTGCCCTGGAGATCATCAATGTACATTTAATGGAGAAGACTACAGTGAATAATCATGAATGAACCAAGATATTTACATATTTGTTTAAAAATGCATTAGCTTTTACCCAGGCTCTAACTGTTTAATACACTGTAGAGTTAATGCTCCTTAGAGTATACTTTGAGAAAATAATGTCTAGTTTAGTTACAATAGCTTTTTATTTTATAGTTAAGAACTCAGAGAGGGCTTGGGTACTAAACATTTAAAATATGTTTGAATAGTATAGCTCAGTAAATACTATTTGACTTGCTTTAATCAATCAAGAGATCTGTCTAAAATGATAATACAGCCTGCATAATAAATTTAGAAAGACTTAAAGAACAATAAACAAGATTTGCTCATACAGTGTGTATACTTATTCATAATAAAGCTATTTTAAAAAGTAAAAATTGAAATAAGTAGAATTGTATTTAGAACTCAAATGGGCTTTTCAGATGACTCAGTCTAAACCCTTGTTTCCACTAATTAGAAGCAACTCAAGAGGTAGACTGGCTCAAGGTGAGCCTAAGCAAAGGTAGAGTGCAGGCCTGGCAGGTCAAGTGAACACCAGTATTATAGGGTTACACAGAAGAAGCACAGAGCCATCACTTACCACTTGCTCAATCACATACATCCACTCAAGAAAAGACATGGAGGAAGTCATGAAGCTTTAGAAAACTAGGTTTCAGTAAAGGCTCTGCTAATGAATATAGTAAATGACTAACTGTATTATAATAAAGACATATTGAAGAATTTATTTTGTTTTTCTCAACTTCTATTTTATTGTCTACAAAATATAATAGCAATATTGTGCTGAAAAAAAGGCACATTTCCAGGAATATGCAAAGGAATGTAACTTTTATTAGTAAAACAACAATAAATAAATAAAATTCAGACTGGTGGAAAGTTAAGTATTGTAGCTAAGTTTATTCTTTTTCGGGGGGCTTGAAAAACATTTCCTTTTATAACAGCCACAAAACAGTCTTTCATGCTCACAGGGAAGTTGTGACACACTGTATACTTTGAAATATTCCCTTGAACATTCTTCAAGAATTCAGCATATATTTTATGGTATAATTAGAAAAGTTATATTGATAGAAATCTTCAATTATCATAGTCCCCCACCACACCCCACCTAATTGAAAAGATTTTAAGATTCAACCAATTTGCAATGGTTAATGTTTGGGATTAGGTTGAAGCATATGAAATTGCCCTTTTTAAAGGGCAAAAGTAGTTGGGCATTGAAATTTTCATGTGGTTTAACTTTTAGCAAGGGCTATTTCTCTTTCCTATCTGTGAAACACACAACCACAGTATAACTTCCTGGAAAGCTTACCCTTAAGCTTGATGAAAGCAAGTCATCAGAAAGCAACTGTTAATTGCTGAAGAGATTTCACAAACTGAGCTTTGACAATAATAACATTACTTGTGTACATGCTCACAACATTCAGTGGCTCCTTAAAATCAGCCTAAGTGGAATAGATAGGTTGCGCAACAGTAAATTCTTAGTCTAGTTGTACCAAACAATGCTGGTCCACAGATGTTTTTTCAGAAGCCCAGGGAAAAAGAATACTCTACCTAGCAAGAGCCCATGAATCTATGAGGGAAGAATTCATAAACCCATGTAGATCAAGACATTATACTGTCTTCTTCTCTCACACTCAAACTCTGGTAAATACCAGTTTCAGACAAAATAAATGTTCTAAAAGAAGCTGCTTTTCAGGAAGTTCTGTGTGTTTTGTGTGTCATCCTTAATTTTTGCAACAGTGATTGTTCCAAACACTAAGCATATACAAAACATTGACCAAAGCAATGCAAAGCAGGAGTAAAAGACTCTCCTTTGTCCTAGCGTTCTCCTTCTTGTATCTCTTTATATAGAAACACACCATTTTATAATAATTTTATAGAGCCTTATGTGTTCTTTCTCAAAAGGTATTTTGAAAAGGAGTCCCCAGGGGCCTGGGAATTAGTACATTGAGGTGAGGGTGCGAGGGGAGGAAGCTGATTTTTTTAACCTAGGAGTCTTGTATTGTTTATAAGATCCATGGATCAGTTCCAGGAAACACAAGAAAACCTTGAAATTTTAAAATGATATGTAGAAGTGTGGGTATTTCTACAAAGATATGTAGATTTCTAAGATCAATAATTTTCATCAGAATGGTAGGAGGATTGATTACCTTAAAAAATGTCTTAGACTCAAATAAGAATCAGCAAGGTTTTTGGCTTCTGCATTAAGGGATAAAAGATCTGAGAAATCACTTGTGATCCAAAGGCCTTTCTTTCTTCTAATTTCGAGTGCCACCAACTCATACCCTGTTCATTCCCTGGGCTGAGTTAGCAGTTTTTATTGATTTATTATTATTTTTTTAGTATTGAAAGTGCTACTGTTGATTCCTGGCTGATACCTGCCTGGAAAATAGGCTTTGTGTTCTCCTGACAGAAAACCTCAGCTCTTTATGAAATGAAAAATTCTCCATGCTAGAGAAATCACTATTCCTCCTTCACTCAATCCTGCCAAATATCCAAAAAGGAAGGACATTTTTTCAACCAATTAGGCCCCTCCTTGCCCCCTTCCAAGCCCATTAGGCTAACCGCAAATTTACAAATTTACACACACAGACTAGGAAACGTAAATGTTAAAAGTACTTATACTTGGCCACATTTTTCATGTGATTCACATTAAAGCATCTTATGTGAAAGATGAATACATATTGGAAATACTATTTACATACAATGTAAGTAGATTTTTAAAATTATAGAAAATTTGAATTCCTAGACCTCTATGAGCATAGAACTTTAACAGAAGTGTTTGTTGTTGATGGTTCTTTTATATTACACTTAACTTTGTTTCCTTTTATTTACATAAAATGAATTTGGAAGGGAGAAAAAAAATGAGGGAAAGACAGGAAACAGCGACCAGCCTCACCAAAATACCAGCAGAAAACCACAGTTACCCTGCCATGTAACAACAATGCATTCTGTTTAGGAAACTGCCTGATCCCAGAAGCAGCCAAGGAACTCTAGACGATAATTACTTGTGTACATGCGCAAAACCATCTTCTATAGGCTCAAATGCTATAACTTCTTTCTTGCTTTATTCTTCCCTGGATTCTCAGATTTTCTCCCTCAGATGGGAGCCACGAGTTCCAGAGAAACAGTGGACAGATGCAGGATTCTATCAGGACCTCTGCTGAAGAGAAGAAAAAGTGGGCAGCTTCCCTAAGGAGAGCAAATGTCTGTCAGGGTAAATGATTCTCAGAATGCACTCAGCCCTTTCTCTCATGTCAGTAGCTCAGAGTACTTTCTGTTTGACATGAACACATCAGTCATTTCCAAGCTTTTTGGAAGGCAGCTATGTATACTCACTACTTGGCCATCAATGTGCTATCATTCAGAGGAAAAACAGCAAACTGCTTTTGCTATCATACAAATAAACTCAGCTTTACTTTTCAAATCTGAATGGTGTTTCTTAGTTATTTCAAAGAAAAACTAAAGTGTAACTATCAACACTAACTTGTACTGAGATTGAATCTGAGAAATCTGGCTCACAAAGTTTACTTGAGGTAAGTGGAAAGTTACCAAATTTAAAGTTTTGAGGCGGGGTTGATACCTCTGCAATTTTCCCAGATGCTATCGGTTATGGGCTTGATCTTGTAAATCTGAGTTCTGGAAGTCAGAGATACAAAGATGGTTTCCTAAGAGCCTAGGTTCCAGTCACCTGTGAGGTTGCCAGGTTCAGTAATCCTAGAACCCAAATTCCCAAATGAATATAATTAACGCTGTGTGTAATCTGAGCAATATAATCAGACATGCTCTCTGCATAGAGTAAGTTTGAAAGTTAAACATCCACACTGAGGTAATACAGCTCTTAAAGGGATCAAATGACACCAGAGACAAATGTATCAAGTTGTTGTGGCAACTGATCTAAAGTGTGGTCCAGCTGTTCCTAGTCTACTATCCCAACATCAGAGACTACTGAGTCAAGGCAAACCATTAAAATACCTCCTAGCTCATAAAAAGACATTCCTTGTCTTGTACACCAGATTGCTCATCTCCTTGGGCCATGGGCTTCCCTTCCCATTTGCTCTTGTCTTTTGCTCATTATTCGGGGTTTGAAAGAAAAAACCCTGGATAAATCCTACCAACAGTTATACATGGATGGGCTCCTAATTCAACAGAGCAGCAGGTTCCCTCAGAAGAGCCGTGAGCATGTGACTTCAGCCACAGCCACACACAAACTCAATTATAATCTTTCCACCAAACTTTTTGCACCAGGTGCTTATACTCAGCCTGTCTGAGTAAATGCTTTTAAAGTACTTTAACTGGAAGCTGAGTGGTTTATTGCTTTCTAGAAAATGGGATGCGTAGTAAGCTTTTTAAAAGTAACCTACTAAATAGTACAGTATAGAAATGGAAAGAGTATAGACTCTGCTCTGTGAAATGCCAAAAAAAAAAATCTTAAATTAAATCCTGGATTACCATCTACTAGCTGGGACTCCTTAGACAAGTTATTCATTCTTTCTGAAGCTTTATTGCTTCATCTGAGGAAGATGATGGTAATGAGTTTGTATGTTAAGGGAGTGCTCCTCAGACTTCTGTGTTCATATGAAATCTCTTGGGGTATTACTAAGAGGCATACCGCAATTCACAAGACCTGGTTTGGGTCCTGGGAACCTTCCTTTCTGAAACCTACTTAATGGTGCTGTTCTGAGCTCCCCTTTAATACCAAGGTAGTAGGAGTACTGTGGGATTGAAACTTACGTAAAGTAGCTACAGCATATTTGGTACATAGAAAGCTTCCGGTTATTTTTATCATCTTCATTCCCATACAATATACTACACAAAACACCAGCTGTACACACATAAGATTCTATTCCTGAGGATTTGTACTTTGAGACAGAAAAATAGAATCCTAAGAACATGTAATCTCCCAGTATTTTCTTCTAAAATGAAAAGAGAATTGCAATGGAAAGGTGGTTAGAGTGGAGATATTAGAAAGTCTTCCCAAGAAGGTGGATGTGCTTTTGAGGGTAGCAGCCTTTCATATAAAATCCAGTCAGTTTTATAAAATCAACTGAAGACATGAGAACATTAGTCCTATCTTCCTTTCAGCTTTACAAAATTCTGAACATAATAGTTTGCAGTTTTCATGGCTTGTACCAAAAAAGATATATATATATATATATATATATATATATATATATATATATATATATATATTATAATTTCCTATATGTTTGTGTATTTACTATTACCTAAACTTTGAGGTTTTACTTCAATTTCAATAGATTTTCTTTTCTCTTTTTTTTTTGCTAAGGACTATTTTTATTTCTTTAATTTTTGTGGTGCTAAAAATAGAACTCAGGACTTTGCATAGGCTAGGCAAACATACTATATTGAGCCTCACCTTCAGCCCCAAAAATGCATTTTCATCTTAAACTATTATATTAAAATCAAATTACTGGACAATACCTTATAAGGGTTATATCTTTTAACCTACTATCCAGGAGGAAGGATTCTATGGGACCTATTCTTATGTGGTCCCCAAAACAAGATAGGCTTCTGTCAAAGAACTTGATTACCCACCCAAGGTAATAGATAAGGCCCTATTGCTGAAGACAGCACAGGCTACCAACACACAACATCAAGAGACCTGGCTGGAACCTGAAAGGAAGCCAGTTCCCAAATGGTTAGCCCATATAGTGCTGGAAAGTGCTACCTAAGCTGCCAGGGGGAAATAAATAGGCCAACAATGTTTGGAAAAAGTAGGGCCATTGCTATAGGACAGCAACCAGCGTGACAAGATGTACACACCTGTGCAAGGGTGGCACCAACCTAGCTGGGTAATTGTGATTTTTTTTGTCAACTTGACCTGCTTAGTTATCTTGTGTGTGTGTCTTAGGTTGTATAGGAAGGCAGTCCTCTCAGTAGGCAGAATCAATACGTATTTTTAAATGAATGAATGAATGCATGTTGTAGAATGCAAAAGCGGAGATGTCAGGAGCCTGTGGGCTCCAGGAAGTCATGGAGGTGGTGAGCCCAGTTGGAAGAAGGTCCTCAGAGAAGACATCCACAGACACCAGCATGGTGCAGAGCAGGATGGAGCACTTCATGGCTGTCACAAGGAGCTTATATGGGAGTGTGCATGCAGGCGTGCTCCACACAATGAGCTCATGGGCATCAGGGATGCCGAATCATGGTTATGCAACAAGCTGTAGCCACTGTGTATGCTCTGTTGGAAGTCAAGCCCATTAACATATTAGATATAGGCCTCTATAGGAGATTCGGAACTCTTAAATTATTTGTTCAAGATAAGTATTAGAGCAAGAATTCAAAACCAATCTGACTGCAGACTGAGGAATAAAGTGAGGGTTTGTGATTTCTAAATCCAAGCTGATTTCCCATGAAATTGAAACACCTGGTTTCTGTGGTGATTATACAATGACAATTGAGATCTATCACCAAGATAGAAGGGATGGCATGGGGATTTCAACCCTCATAAGTCTTTAGAAGCAGCCACTTTACTATGTGCACATTAAACAGAGGCCCTTGATGTGTGTGTGTCTGATGTGCTTGGGAAGCTTTAATAGAATGTAAAAGTTCCTAGGCTAGTGTTTCTCAACTTTCCCCCTTAGGCACAAAAAACTTCTTGGACAGAGCCTGGAGCATGCCCAAATGCTATTTCACAGTTTTAAACATTCACGCCTTCCAGGCTTATTTCATCTTCAAATAATACCCAGGAAGATGCAATATTGTTTATCCTGTGGTTTTGGATAAACCAGCATGTGCTGGTCAACCTAGGTCTTTAGGCAACGCTATCCTGTCTTGGGAAGTGTAGCCCCAGTTCGGCTTGAAAACACCATTACACTTTCTAACAAGGTCTACACTTTGTTAGTATTTTTTGCTCTGAAATAAATTACCCATGTGATGAATTAATTTTTTTATTTTTAACTTTTTGAATTTGTTTTTTCTTTTATAAAAAGTTAAACCCTAGGAATATTCTCTCAATAACCCTTCCCCCTCCCCTTTCCCTTAGGGCCCTCCTCCATGGAGTGATTGGTATTCACTGTGGGGTTGTGCAGGCCTCCTTGTGCATGGGGAACTGTGACTCAGGATTTTCCTACCCAATCTGCAAATCCTACAAACTTTCTGTCCCCTCTTCTACAATCTTACCTGAGCCACAGTGGGCCCATTTTCAGTTTGATTTATTTTTGAGTTTTCTATGAATTTCTTCAACCATTGCTCTTATGCATGATTGTTTCTTAACAAGTTATTGCAATGTCCTACTTGGAGAAATTTCATGAATTTCTAGGAGATGCTGTTCTCTGAGTTATTGTTCTCATATTGTGGGTAAATTCATACTTGTTCTTGCGAACAAGTTTTTTAAGTGTTCACTTCTTTTTATGCTTTAGGTTTAGCTAAAAACCCAAATTCTAAAATTATCTCTTTAAATGGATCTTTTAGTCTGTCATGTACCTACCATATTTTTTACTCTGCACAGCAGATGGTAAGAGTGAAATATATAGACTAGAGCTAAAGAGAGGAGTTAGAAGGAGGGCTAGTGGATACAAAAGTGGAGGCATGGAATACAGGGGTGTGTGGGATACTCTTGTGGGATGAGGAGAAGGGAGAAGGAGGAACACTAAACCAAAAGATGGCATGAATTAGTTCTATAGAAACTTACTTCATTATTTGCTATCTAGAAGAAATAAAATTCCTAAAGAGAGAGAAGACACACACACACACACACACACACCTATAGAAGCTGCCAAAAACTCATCACTGAAGGAGAATTGTAACATATGTCAACACTGTAACATTATTAACAAGACTCAGGGAACATTGCAGAAGAGAAGGCAGAAAGAATTAAGAGCCACAGGGTGGGAAGGTATATTGGGAATCATTGTCTTCCCCTCAGGAGCTGACCTGTGCAATCCTAACCCCACAGTGACTCCTAATACCCCATTTAGGCCTTCAGAGGAATGGGGGAGGGGGCATTAAAGGATAACCCAATGGAAAAATGACCAATTTGCAATATGCTTATATATTAAAGCAAGGAAGCCCTCAGATCCCCATCCTCATGGGACATCAGCAGTCTCAGGTGTGACCCAGAAATGCTTGGGACATCCCGAGATCCCTTCAAAAGTCTCAGAAAGCAAAATCACATTTCATAACAAAACTAAGCTATCATTTGTGTCTTTCACTTCTGTTATCTGAGAAATGTCAAACATTTTCTAATCTATAATACATGTGATAAATTCATGCTCTAACAATTAATGGAAGCTATTCTTGTATGCATATTTCTGCATTCTAAACTCTTCCTAAAATATATTTTTAAAAATTATATATATTTTTTCTACTATACCT
>PVHP010048173.1:0-12639 GCA_004024765.1 Zapus hudsonius | reverse complement strand
CCCAGGCTGACCTGGAATTCACTATGTAGTCCCAGGCTGGCCTTGAACTCATGGAGACCCTCCTACCTCTGCCTCCTGAGGGCTGGGATTAAAGGCGTGCGCCACCACACTTGGCTGGAGGGTTCTGGGCTGCAGGGTGAGGCCATTTGGATGGCATCTCTGGGTGCTCAGTACTGGACATGTCCTTTGACCAAATTGTTTAGCAGGTCCTCCACCTCCTTGAAGACATTCACAGGCAAAAACGTCTTCTGCGCGTCCATCAACAAAGCTTCTGGCTTCTTTTTTTTTTTATAATACATGATTGCAGAATGCGAGATCCACGCTAAATGACAATTGCATTTCTATATGATACAAGTAAGATTAAATAAGCAATGTCATTAATAATAGCATCAAAGTGCTCGTGCCTGGGCAAATAAATTTCAAAACACATGAGTCATGTGACTTGGAAACTGCTCAAATTGCCAATAAAGATGAAAGAAAATCTGAATAAATGGAGAAATGTCTTCTGCTCACGGGCTGGAAGACTCTGATTTTTGTTGTTGTTGTGGTTGATTTGTTTTGTTTTCTTAATTTATTTGCAAGTAGAGAGAGATGGAGAGACAGAGACAATGGGCGCTTGGTCCAGGACCTCCAGCCGCTGCAAACAAATTCCAGATACATGTACCACATTGTGTATCTGGCTTTACGTGGGTGCTGGGGAATTGGACCGGGGCTGTCAGGCTTTGCAAGCAAGTGCCTTAACCACTGAGCAATCTTTCCAACCCTGGTTTTCTTAATTTAAATATATATATATATATTTATAAGGAAAGAGAGAAAGAGAAGAGCGAGCAAGCATGGGTGTGCCAGGGCCTCCAGCTGCTGCAAATGAACTCCAGATGCATGCGCCACTTTGTGCATCTGGCTTGACATGGGCACTGGGGAATCGAATTCAGTCGTTAGGCATTGCAGGCAAGTGCCTTAATCACCGAGGCATCTCTTCAGCCCTGGCTTTCTTCTTCTTATTATTATTTTTGGTTTTTCGAGGTAGGGTCTTGCTGTAGCCCAGGCTGACCTGGAATTCACTCTGTAGTCTCAGGGTGGCCTTGAACTCATGATGATCCTCCTACCTCTGCCTCCCGAGTGCTGGGACTAAAGGCGTGCGCCACCACGCCCGGCTTTTGGCTTTCTTATTTTTAATGAGATAAACCATAATGCTTGCAAGAGGCCCCTTTTGAAATTCATAATTTACATTAGTACAGACTGGGAGCTGATGTTATAGACCTTACTCTGCCTCCTGTCAGGTAAACACTGTCTCTCACTGTCCCTCCTTTGCCAGGCACTGGTAGGCTGTGTCACTAGATTCCCCTGGGTGGCAGCCTAGCTGGTGCATGGCCAGAACCAGGCAGCTTTTTCATCCTGGGCCATTGAGAGGTGAAAGGTACAGGGAGGGTGACCTTGAACTTCACATGTGAGAGGGGGGGGCAGAGAAACGCTGTAAGATCTCAGTGACGGGAGGCTGATACAGCCTGGTGAGGATTGTGAAGTCATTTTTAAAAATATAATTTTATTGATTTATTTGCAGAGACAGAGGAGAGAGACAGAGAGAATGGGTGCTCCAGGGCCTCCGGCTACTGCAAAGAGACTCCAGATGCATGTGCCACTTTGGCTTTACGTGGGTGCTGGGGAATTGAACTTGAGTCATTAGGCTTTGCAGGCAAGTGTCTTAACCAGTGAGCCATCTCTCCAGCCCTGGTGAAGTCATTTAGAGGCTGAGTCACTTAAATTAGCGGCGTTGCTGAGCGGGAGGAGGTCAGCCTCCTGCAACCTGAAGGATAGTAGGCTTGGTCTGGAAAGTTCTCCCTGGATTAAGCCAAAAGACCCAGGTTTGATTCCCCAGTTCCCACATTAATCCAGATGCGCAGAGTGGTGCATGCATCTGGAGTTCCTTTTCAGTGTGACAAGAGGCCCTGGGTGTCCATTCTCTCTCTCTCTCTCTCTCTCTCTCTCTCTCTCTCTCTCTCTCTCTCTCTCTCTCTCTCTCTCTGCTTGCAAATAAATTTTAAAATCTTTTTTAAAGACATTAGGTTCACAGGACCCATCTGGAACTGTAGGCTTCTGGAAGGGCCTGGGGTTCTAACGTGCATGCGTTCTTCCTCCTCAGCACCTGGGGGAGGCAATGGGCTCATCTGTGTAATCTGGAACATGAATGTGACCTTCAGTGTGCAGAACGATTTCCCCTCCCAGCAGCTCTCATTAGCCTGGGGGGAGGGGTGGAAAGGCACAGGGCCTGACAGACTGGCAACCGATTGTTATATTATAAGTATTTTTCCCCAGAATTGGAAACAAATCTTTTAATCATAACTAAAGATATTAGGGGGCTGGAGAAATGGCTTAGCTGTTAAGACACTTTTCTGCAAAGCAGATGGATCCGCGTTCAATTCACCAGGACCCACGTAAAGCCAGATGCACAAAGTGATGCATATACATCTGGAGTTCATTTGCAGTGGCTGGAGGCCCTGGCACACCCATTCTTTCTCTGTCTGCCACTCTCTCTCTTAAATAAATAAAATATTTTAAAAATGATATTGGAATAAGCCATATGGAAAACTATTTCTTTGTTAGGTAATTAAAAAATCTGTAATTTTGGGGAGCTTTACTCTGACTCCTGCCTTCTCAAGGGCAGGAGCTCTCTGAACTCTCTCTCTTCTTTCTCTCTCTCCCTCTCTCTCTCTCTTTCTGAGGTATGGTCACACTGTAGCCCAGGCTGGCCTGGAATTCACTCTGTGGTCTCAGGCTGGCCTCAAACTCACAGCGTTCTTCCTACCTCTTCCTCCCGAGTGCTGGGATTAAAGGCGTGCTCCACCACACCTGGCATCTCTTCTCTTAATCTAATTAAATCTCTCTCTGTGTGTAAGTTTGAGTACGAATCTATGTCCCCCATAGCCTGTGGAAATTTCGATTATACTTGCAACTTGAGTCTCCAGCAGTCAGAACCCCGCTGAGGTGGAGAGTTGTCACTGGGGCGGATCTTGCAATTCAGCCCTAAGGTGTGTTCAGAGCAGATGGCGTCCTGGCTGTTTGTTGGTGTCTTTCTGCATGATCTATGCAGGTGACTCAATTTCTTCTGTCATTGATGGGTTTCCCCTGGATTCTGGAAGCCTTTCCTCTCATCAGTTGCTTCTGGTTGGGTGTTTAATTGCAACAGTGTATATATATGTATATGTGTATATATATATATATATATATATATATATATATATATATATATATATGTTTGTTTGTTTAAGAGAGACTTTGGGCCAAAGTATCCTATATAATGCTATGCTCAGAAGCCATAGATTGTTCCAGAAAAATTTCAGTGCCAGGAGTTGTTGGTCAAGGAAGTCCCTGATGCCACCAAAGCTATTCAAACTATTGCCAAAGCTCCTGGTTGCTCACCAAAAATACGTGGCAAGACCCTATAGCTAAAGACTCCACATGCCCGGGGCCGAAGGTCACTGAGAAGAAATCAGGCTGGAGCTGAGCTGGAACCTCCTCCCTGTTGACAAGTTGTCGTAACTGATAGAAAATGCTATTTGACCTGTTGGAGGAGAAAAATCGTCAATGTGCTTCATGGTCAGTGGACCCTTCAAGTTACACTGAGAGGCAGGCCGACCCAATGTGCCAACTGGTCTAATGGTGGCGTGTCTATTATGGGAGCAACCAACTGCTCTCTGATTGGATTTGAGGCCTGCCCCATGGGAGAGAATTCATGCTGGGTACTAAAAACCTAATCAAAAACCATGGAGGGGCTGGAGAGATGGCTCAGCAGTTAAAGGCCTTGCTTGCAAAGTCTAACGGCCCAGGTTCAAATCCCTAGTACCCACATAGAGCCAGATGCACAAAGTGATGCATGCATCTGGAGTTGGTTAGCAGTGGTTGGAGGTCCTAGCATACCCATTCTCTCCCTCTCTCTGCTTGGAAAGTGAGAGAGAGAGAGAGAGAGAGAGAGAGAGAGAGAGAGAGAGAGAGAGAAACAAAGGGGGGGTGGAATCAGGTCGACTCCTAGGCTATCCATAACCCTCTACCCCATGGACTGATCCAGTTTGCCCACGGAGGAGGAGGAGGACACCAGTTGATTGGGGACAGGGAAGAGGGAAATCGGAGAACTGGGGACACTAACACATTATTCGCTCATTCAGTGTATCTAATTATGGATAATAAAGAAATATTTTAAAAAATAAAAAAATTAAAAAGCCTATGATTGTCATAAGCCCGGAGGAGGGCAACTACTTCTGTTGTTAGTTAGCTAAATGGATATATTCTGCCCATTAAATTGCCCTCAAATACTTATGTTTATGGCCCTATATTAATGCCACTCTCACTTTTGATTAGAGAAGCTTCTCTTTCAGATGGCGTTGACCCCTGGGATAACTCAAAAGACCCCACAGAGCTGAGAAGTGATCGTGGAGTATTCAGCACTGGGACATCTCTGTCCCACTTCCCGAGGCTCAGGGTCTATTGTGGAAGAGGTGGAGGAAAGACTGTAAGAGCCAAAGGAAGGGGAGGACTGCTCACAACGAAACTTCCAGACACACAGTGACAACTGCATTCTAACCTCTCTGGATCTCTGTGTCCCCTCATCCCTAAAGGCTGTCTAGAGAGAAGCATGGAACCCAGGCTCTTCTCTCGGCAGTACCAAGACACCCCCCGCCCCCCAAAGGAAGAGTGGGGCCACAGTGAGGAATCACCTTTATTCCTTGATTCTCTACCCAGAAGCCCAAGTATGACAAGAGGAGTCCAGAAGTCACCTCTCCCCAAGACCTGCTGTAGGGGGCAAGGGAACCAGCTAGCCAACTGCCCACCTTTGAAGACATGCCCCTGGGGCTGATGGGACCGAGGCAAGTACAGATCACGGTTCTGACCCACTGAGTCAGAAGTTGCCACCTGCTGAGTGTTTAAGACTGAAGTTCATTGAAGAGCTTCCTGCAAGAACTCAGGGGTCTTCCTGTGCGTGTGTGCATGTGTGTGTGCCTGTGTGTGTGTGTGTGTGTGTGTGTGTGTGAAGGAGGGATTGCAGAGACATCTTTCCGAAGGTAAAGCCAAGCCCTCCTGCTCAGGAAACATGGGCTGAAAGACAGTTCAGAAAACAAAAACTCAGGCACAGTGAGTGACAGGAGCCGAGGAAGGGGGTCACTGGGCTCTCCCAGGAGCCGGCAAGCAGCAGGGACTTATCAGTGGGACCCTAGACAGGGGGGGAAAGCCAGGACTATATCTTTCTAAAGACAAGGAGACACTAGCACCTGCTCAGGTGTGGGCTCGTGGAGCGAATGTCCTGCGTAGGAATGGACCCGAGGGGCCCATGTGCGACAGAGAACAAAATGTAGAGAGACACGAGGAAGGCCCAGATGGCGCCTAGGATTTGAGGTGATGGCCTCTATCCCTTTGGGGAACATCAAGGGGACAGAGGCCTCTGATCTGTTACCTTTCAGGTGGCGAAGGACCCAGGCGAGCCTCTACCCTCTGATGGGTGGTGGGGGTGAGCATGGGTCTTGGGGTGTTCTCAGTATCTTTTTCACAGTCACATCCCCCCCCCCCCAGGGAGCCTCATCCATGAGAGGCTGGGCAGGGCTCCAGCCAGATGAAGGGCTCTGTGAGCAACACCCAGAATGTGTCCACGTGTCCACTTTCCTGCTTTGTGGTTCTCAGGCCTGGGGAGACCTGTCAGCTAAGTTCCCTGGGTGATCATGGCTGCACCCGGAGGCGTAGAGAAGTGACAGGATTCCCCCCACCCCCTTCCCACATGACATGTGAGCAAACCACACTATCCATGCAGGTTCGTGTGTGCCTGATTGTGTCAAGGCCAAGTTCATGTCCTGAGCTAGCTCCGTTCCAGAAGGGAGAAGGCATGACAGCCAGCTGTTTGGCCAAGTGGTTGAGATGGGAAAGACCGGGCTTCATGGTGGACATGGGCGGGGCGGGTGGGGTACTTTGGATTAAGACAGGATGCAGTGATCCAAGGTTCCTCCAGACGCACTGAGTCAAAGCACATTTTAGCAGCAAGAATGTGTCGTCGTCGTTGGCACAGGAAGGTCAGTGGACACCGGCCCAGGAAAGCGGAAGGACCATCTTGATGGGAGGAGAAGCTGTCACCTGCGCCTCGTGTCCTTCACGTGAAGTAGCGGCAGGGTGTGGAATCGATGTAGCAATACTGGGTACAATGCAGGTCTCCATAGGATCTGAGGGGGACAAGGACACTGGTCAGGCGAGACAGAGCCCAGTGGAGCCTGCCCACCTCAGAGGGTTAGCTATAGTCTATGTGTATGTGTATGTGTGTGTGTTTGAGGTAGGGTCTTGCTCTAGCCCAGGCTGACTTGGAATTCACGCTGTAGTCTCAGGGTGGCCTCAAACTCACGGCGATCCTCCTACCTCTGCCTCCCAAGGGCTGGGATTAAAGGAGAGCTCCACCATGCCCCCTAGTGCTGGCATTAAAGGTTCAGCCATAATCTAAGTGGCCACCTCTGGTGACTCATGGTCTAAATGTGTCAAACTACTCTAGTGCCCCAAGTAAGGGACAAGGGTTCCAGGAAAGCTTTTCTGTGCCATTTGGGGTGTGGGATTTTGGGAAGTTGAATGAGGTCTCTGAGATTTTTTTTTTTTTTGCCTTGAGTCCAGAAGGAGGGATAAACTGAGGCCGATGATTATTGCCAATTTCCCATGCCCTACCTCAGTGTTTAGAAAGTACCAGAAAGACCAGGGGCCCTGGAAAAGCAGGGGCAAGGAGGGCAGCCTAACAGCGGATGAGGCCTCCCTACCCAGGGAGGTAGGTCTCGCATGTCAGGTAGCCAAAGTCCGAGCCATCACAGTCCTCCACGCCTTTGTGTCGGTGACCGTCTCCACAGTAGGCCCGGTGACAGTCTGGGGGAACATAAGAAGGTGTAACCCTGAGGCAGAACAGGATGGGACCTGGTGACCTGTGTGACCAGAGCACTGAACTCTATTGAGAACCAACCTCCGTCAGGCTTCAGACTCACCAGGGACTGCTCCATTGTCCCTAAGTGTCACCCTGATACAGCATAAAATAAGAATATGGGGCCCAGGCTCTGAGAAACGGGTCTTGCCACCTTACTTTTTTTTTTTTGAAGTAGGGACTCGTTCTAGCCAGGCAGACCTAGAACTCACTCTGTAGTCTCAAAGTGGCCTCGAATTTACAGCGATCCTTCTACCTCTGCCTCCTGAGTGCAGGGATTAAAGGCCTCCAGTTACTCAAGCAGAACTGCAGATGCATGCACCACTTTGTGCATCTGGCTTTATGTGGGTGTTGGGGAATAGAACCTGAGTCCTTAGGCTTTGCAAACAAGCATCTTGACCACTGAGCCATGCACAAGGAGAGAGAGAGAATGGACAAACCAGGGCCTCTTGCCACTGTAAATGAACTCCAGATTCATGCACCAGTTTGTGCATCTAGGTAAAAAAATCTATTGACCAAGCCCAGTGGGTGTGATGGCACACCCCTTTAATCCCAGGCCTCGGGAGGCAGAGGTAGGAGGATTGCCATGAGTTCGAGGCCACCCTGAGACTACAGAGTGAATTCCAGGTCAGCCTGGGCTAGAGCGAGACCCTACCTCAAAAAAAAAAAAAAAAAAAAAAAGAAACAACAACAAAAAACCGACTCACAGGCCTTGCCCCCCAACATCCATGTGGGAAAAGACTCTGAGTCAGTCTCCCCTGTACAAGTAAGGCCCATCACTGTTGGGATATGGGAAATGGGAAATGTCCCCCATAGCCCTGTGGTCCCCAACAGGTGGTGCTGTTTGGGAAGGAACCCTCCTAGGGGAGAGCCCTGTTGGGAGGCCAGGAATCCCATTTCCTATTTATTCTCTACCCCCTGACTCAGGCTACAACGTGTAGAGCTGGCCTCCATGTCTTCTCTGGCATAATGGACTCTATCCTCTCAAAACAAGCCAAAATTGAGCCAGACATGGTGGCATATGCCTTTAATCCCAGCACTCAGGAGGCAGAGGTAGGAGGATCGTCTTGAGTTCGAGGCCAGCCTGAGACTCCAGAGTGAATTCCAGGTCAGCTTGGGCTACCTTGAAATCTTGTCAGCTTTTGTGTCTGCAGTGACAGGAAGAGAGCTGACATAATCACTTTCATCTTTGGAGCATGGAATGTGGGTTTTGTCAAGAAATAGGATGGGGAGGAAAGATTCCAAGACAAAGAAGTCTGTGTGGGGACAAGATCCTGGACACCCGTTGTTGACAGCTTGGGTGGTGGAAGAATTAACACATGACCACAGACTGGAAAAGAGGACCCCAGGGGAGTCTGGGTCCACTGTCACTTGCCTCAATATGGTCTCACACCGTCACAACTGATGGCCAGGGCTTATCCCAACCTCCACCCCAACTGGATGGTTAGGGTCCCCCAGGTTAGACCCACTCACCAATGCAGTCATCACCCACATCGTGGTTACCGTCATCACACTCCTCCCCAGGCTGCAGCACCCCGTCCCCACAGGTGCCACGCTGGTCTGCGGTGTACCCCACAGGGTAGAAAGAGGTCAGCTGGCCAAAGAAATAGACAGTGTTAATGGGGGTGGCACGTCCAAGTAGTTGCAGGTGACACTGGGCGACAGACACTCTGGGCCCAGGGGGCATTCCTGGACTTCTTCCTGGGGTAGTGGGGTAGGAGTAGAAAGTCTGTTCCCCCCCCCCCAATCATCATGGCTCAAGGGGAGCTTTTATTTGGGGATGGAACATTCTGGAAGAGGCGTGAGGAAGGCTGCTTGGCTCTCTGTCCCACAGGTGTCTGGAATTCTCCTCTTCCACCATGCATGTCCCTTTTGTGGGTGGGAGCAAGTGGGTGACATCCCAAAGGGTTACCTGGATGGGGAGCCAACCGAGACTGTCCTTGAAGTACAGAGATCGCTGGTCTCTGCGGAAGGCAATGGCGTTTTGGGTGTTCAGCCTCTCAAGTTCCTCCTGGCTGTTGACCACAAAAATCTGCCAGGGAACACAGTGGTGAGGGTCCAGAAAACACGACCGGACAGGGTGAGGAAAATTCGGGAAGCAAACATACTCTGCTCAGGCTGAGTCACTGTGGGAACCATCCCACACGGTCTGAGATGATCTCTGAGTTTGACCTTAAATTATCCACCATGATTTAACATGTTTAAATGCTGTTCTCCACATTCCCAAGACTTAAGACAGGTGATGTTATATAGTCAAGTAACTTAACATCTGGAAATGATAAGTTACTTGAAAAATGATCACGGGGCAGGAGAGATGGCTCAGCTGTTAAAGTCTTGCTTGCAAAGCCTGACAGTCTGGGTTCGATTCCCCAGGGCTCATGTAAAGCCAGATGCACAAAGGGGCACGTGCATCTGGAGTTCGTTGCAGCGGCAAGAGGTCCTGGTGCATCCATTCTCTCTCTCCCTCCCTCTCTCTCTCTCTCTCTCCAAAACAAATGATATTCAAGGATGTTCATTGTAGTATTGTTTCCATTGGTGCAAAGCTTGAGATGTCTTGGGCTGGAGAGATGGCTCAGCGGTTAAGGCATTTGCCTCCAGTGCCTAAGGCCCTGGGTTCAATTCCCCAGGACCCACATAAGCCAGACCCACAAGGTGGTGGCCCTGGTGTGCTCGCACTCTCTCTCTCTCTCTCTCTCTCTCTCTCTCTCTCTCTCTCTGTATCTCTCTCTGCTTGAAAGTGAATAAATAATTAAAAAAAAAAAAGCTTGAGATGTCTTGATCAATGTCAGCACTGGGCCGCTGGTTAAGTAAGTGATAGGCAAGCCACACAGTGGATGGGCGAGTGGGCATCCATTCCAAGAAGGCTCGTGATGATTTTATGGCTTACTTCAGGACCACCCAAGGGAGAGTAGAGAGTAAGCATAAAGAGAGACAGGCGCACAAGGGTAGCCATGAGTTGATTGTTTTTAAATTTGAGGGAGGGCACTTGGGATTCATGGTATTATTTGCTCTGTTTTTATATTTATTTGAAATTTAAAAATATTTAGAGTGACATTTCATTTTTAGATTGTAGAAACATTCAAGCGTTGCAACTGAGAGAAGTTGAACATAGCTTCTTCCTTCCTTTCTCTCTTCCTTCCCTTCCCCCCTCTCTCTCTCCCCACTCTCTTTTCTTTCAAGGTAGAGTCTCGCTCTAGTCCAGGCTGACCTGGAATTCACTCTGTAGTCTCAGGCTGGCCTCAAACTCACAGCGATCCTCCTACCTCTGCCTCCCGAGTGCTGGGATTAAAGGCGTGTGCCACTGCGCCCGGCCACCAGTCCAGCATTTTGATATGATATTTGAACCTCAACAAAATCATTCTTTTTTCTTTTTTTTTTTTTTGAGTCAGGGTCTCATTCTAGCCCAAGCCAACCTGGAACTCACTCTGTAGCCCAGGCTGGCCTTGAACTCATAGCCAATCCTGCTAGCTCAGCCTCCTGAGTGCTGGGATTAAAGACATGTACCACCATACATTAACAAAGTTCAAGGCCAACCTGGGGCTACAGAGTGAATTTCAGGTCAGCCTAGACTAGAGCGAGAACCCTACCCCCCAAAAAGAAGATGAAGAAGAAGAAGAAAAGGAAGGAAGGAAGGGAAGCCAAATTGTCCATTTGGTTGGGGATCCAGTTGGGTCTTTTTTTTTCCTTTGAGGTAGGGTCTCACTTTAGCTCAGGCTAGCCTCAAACTCATAGCTGTCTTCCTTTCTCAGCTCCTGAGGGTCTAGGACTAAAGGTGTGTGCCACCACGCCCAGCACTTTTTCTTTTCTTAAATATTATTTACTTATATATATGGGGGTGCATTGCAGCAGTGCATTGTGGAGATCAGAGGACAACTTCAAGGGGGCCTCTGCTCCACCTTCTTGGTTGGAGACAGGGTTTCTTGCCATTGCAAAGGAGCTACGAGTTGCTGGCCTGGGAGCTTCCATTTCTTCTGGCTCCACTCCCAGGCATTGTCACAGGAAGGCAGAGATCACAGATGCATGCATCTCTTTGCATCTGGCTTTCCATGGGTACTGGGGACTTGAACCCAGGTCATCAGGCTCTGCAGGCAAATGCCACTGAGCCATCTCCACACCCTGAACAATTTGGTTTTTTTTTTTTTTAACTTGCTCTCCTATGCAACAGCCCGTCTTGAAGGGATGGGAAAAGTGAATTTTACTAAAGGGCATCCTAAAACCCCAGAGGACCAGGTAGAGGGTGTCTGGGATGTCCATCCAGCCTGTGCCCAGCAGAGCCTTACCGCAGGAACTTGTGGGGAACTGGGCCCATACAAGGATTCTCCAGGGGAAGGGTTGTTCACATTCACTGGGGGTTCACAAAGACATCTTCCTGGAGGTCCTGGAAATCCTCGCTCCCCTTTCGGCCCCATTACAAATTGTCCTAAGAAAAGACAGACTGCTGAGAGCACCAAAGAGTTGAGGAAGACATGAGCAAACCGTGGAACAGAAAGATGAAAGTCATGGAACGTCAGGGTGGGTTCAGTGCCGTGCTGGGGTGGGGACAGAGAGCCAGGGGCTGGAGAGACGGCTCAGAGGTTAAGTGGAAAGGGATCCTGTAGGAAGAGCTCTGGTGGGGGGCCGGATATTTCCAGAAGATCCCCATTGAGACCAAGCCTCCATCACTCCAGGAATATTCTAGATAAACATACAGGAATGCTCTGTGACCAAGGATTGGAACAGCCTTCTGGAAGGTTCTGTGACTCCCATTAACTCCTCCAGTACCATGGTCTCCGAGAGGGTCAGGAATTTGTGCATTTATCCAGATAATTCGTGGTATGGCAGAGATTTGAATTCATGGATTTTTTTTTGTCTTTTTTTTTTTGAGGTAGGGTCTCCCTCTAGCCCAGGCTGACCTCAAACTCATGGTGATCCTCCTGCCTCTGCCTCCTGAGTGCTGGGATTAAAGGTATAAACCACCACATCTGGCTGAATTCATGTTGACTTAACTCTGTGCCATTCAAAAGACAAACTCCAAAAATATGGGTTATCTCTGGACCTGGCCATTCCCAGGTACTACACTGATCACTTAGACTCTGTCTGGATACCTGGAAGGACTGAACCGAATTTGTAATTGAGTTATAGCGAGTGACATCCTAAAGGCATTTTGTCTCTTTGGTCCTCAGTACCTCTTTTTTTTTTTAAACATTCTATTTATTTATTTGAGAGAGAGAGAGAAAGAGAGAGTCAGAGAAACAGAGAGAATGGGCACGCCAGGGCTTCCAGCCACTGCAAATGAACTCCAGACGCATGTGCCCTCTTGTGCATCTGGCTTTATATGGGTACTGGGGAATCGAACTTGTGTCCTTCTGCATTGCAGGCAAACGCCTTAACCTCTAAGCCATCTCTTCAGCCCCTCAGTACCTCTTTCCCTATAATCAGAGTAATACAAAGGTGCCACCCTCTCCAACTCTGCCAGCACCAGCTGACCCATGGCTCTGAGCACTACAACCTGAAGTGGCCTTCCGATAGGATGTGGCGGTGTGCCTGGAGCCACCACTGCGGTTTCCCTGTCACTTCCTCCCAGCTGTCGGAGGGCATCTGATACTCTGCCACTTTCCTGCCAGGCTGCACTGCAGAGCAGCCAACTTGAACTTCTTCTACCCACCCTCAACATCATCCCCTGCAGCCCCAGGACCGCCCTCCCCCCGCCACACACACACACACACACACAC
>PVHP010048172.1:0-12021 GCA_004024765.1 Zapus hudsonius | reverse complement strand
AACAAGAGAGGCATCAAATCCCATAAACTCAAAATGATGACAGGGATTGAGTCAAGACTTAGAGTTATAACTTTTCATATTAATGATATTAATTCTCCCATAAAATTACACAGCTAACAGGATGGATCAGAAAAAAAATGGATTTGACCATCTGCTGCTTCGAACAACCCACCTCACCTCTAAAGACAGGAACCTTCTTTAGGTGAAAGGATGGAAGATTATCTTCTAAGATAATGGAAACAAAAAACAGGCAGGGGTTGCTACAATAATATTTGACAAAATAGACTTCAATACAAAATTAGTTCAAAAGGACAATCAAGGGTACTTCTTACTCATCACAGAAAAAAATCAAACAAGAGAATATCACCATAATAAATATGAATGCACCAAATACAGGTGCACCACAGTTCATAAACCAAAGACTCATGGAAAACAAACAAAAATAAACTCCATCATTGTTGGAGACTTTAATACATGACTATTATCTTTAGACATAGCAACAAAACAGAAAGTCAACAAGGAAATAATACAACTCAATAACACCATAGATCAAGTGGGCCTAACAGACATATAAAGAACATTCTATTCCAACTCTACAGGATATACATTCTTCTCAGCAGCTCACAGAACCTTCTCCAAAATGGACCAGATGTTAGGACATAAAACATGTCTCAACAAATTAAAGAATATTGAGGTATCACCATCCATCATATTGGACCACAATGCATCCAAGCTGGAAATAAACAGTGAAAGAACAAACAGAAATAACAAAAAATATTGGAGATTGAACAATAAACTATTAAACAATGATTGCATCATTAAAGAAATTAAATTGGAAGTTGAAAAATTTCTTGATCTAAGCAATAATAAAAATACATCATACCAGAACTGATGAGAAACAATGAATGTAGCCCTAAGGGGAAAATTTATAGCACTGATTGCTTTCATTATGAAGACAGAGAGATCCCAAATTAATAACCCAACTAGTGTGTTAAAGACCTTGGTAAAATTAGAACAATCCATCCCTAGGATCTCAAGACAAAAAAGAAATAATTAAGATCCACAAGTTAGAAACTAAGAAAACAATTTTTAAAACTGATGAGACAAAGAGCTGGTTCTTTGAAAAAATAAATGATATTGACAAACCGCTGGCTAATCTAACCAAACAGAAAAAAAGAAAAGGTTCAAATCAACAAAATCAGAAATGGAAAAAGGGACATCACAATGCACAACAATGAAATTGGAAGAATCATCAAAATATACTTCCAAAACCTCTTTCCACAAAATTTGAGAATCTGGAAGAAATAAAAAAAATTCTTAGACACCTACCACATGCCAAAACTAAACTCAAAACAGATAAATCTCCTAAATAAACCCATTACATTGATCAAAATCAATAATGTAATCAAAAACCTCCCCAGAAGAAAAAGTCAATGTCCTGATGGATTCTCAGCTGAATTCAACCAAGTCTTCATAACCGAACTAAAACCACTCTTTCTGAAGCTTTTTAGAGTAATCAGAGATTAGGGAATACTTACAAAATCTTTCAATAAAGCTTACATCACTCTAAAACCAAAACCGGACAAAGATAAATCCAGAAAGGAAAACTATTTATCTATACCCCTGATGCATTTAGATGCAAAAGTTCTGAATAAAATCCCTGCAACATATTAAAAATATTATCCACCTCGACCAGTTTGGCTTCATCTAAGGGATGCAAGGTTGGTTCAACATATAGAACACAACGTAATCCACCACATTAATAAACTTAACCATATAAACTGCATGGTCATCTCAATCAAAGCAGAGAGCCTTTGACAAAATCCAATATCACTTCATGATCAAACCACTTGAAAGACTTGGAATATAGGGTCTATATCTCAACATAATTAAGGCCATTTTTTTTTTAAAAAAAAAACACAAACAACTCCTGAAGCCCAAATACTACTCAATGGGGAAATGCTCAAGGAGTTGCCACTAAATTCAGGAACAAGACAGGGGTGCCCACTCTCACCACTGCTCTTCAACATAGTCCTAGAAGTTCTAGCCAATCAAGAAGACAGGAAAAGACATAAAAGAATACAAATTGGAAAGGAAGAAGTGAAACTATTGCTTTTCACAGATGACAGGATCCTATATATAACAGACCCAAAGAATAGTATCAGTAAAACACTACAGGTGATAAGCCCCTTCAGCAAAGTGGCAGGATACAAAATTAAGGCCCAAAAATCTGTGGACTTCCAGAATGCAAATAATATGCATACAGAAAAAGCAATTAACAAAACAGTCCTATTTTCACTTACCACACATAAAATCAAATACCAATGAATAACACTAACCAAGCAGGTGAAAGACTTGTATAATGAAAAAGTGCTCAAGAAGGAAAATGAGGATGATGTGAAAAGATGGAAAAATCTCCCATGCTTCTGGATAGGTAGATTTAATTTTGTGAAAATGGCAACACTTCCAAAAACTATATACAGATTCAATGCAATGAATATAAAAGCTTCATTTTTGCAGGCATAGAAAAAATAATCTCCAAAGTTATTTGGAATGGCAACAGTCCTCAGATATACAAAGCCATCCTTAGTAAAAGAAGCATGTTCAGCAGTATCACCATAACCATCCTAAAGTTATACTACAAAGACATCACAATGAAAACAGTGTGGTACTGGCCAAAAAAAAAAAAAAAAGAAAAGAAAAAAAAGACAGACAGACCAATGGAACACAACTGAAGATGCTGCCCTAAGCTAAAGTAAATATAGTTATTTTATATTTAACATAGATCCCAACAATGTTAACTGATGCAAAGATAGCATCTTTAATAAATGGTGCTGGAAAAAATGGATAAATAAATACTTACAAAAAATAAAACTCGAACTTCTTCTCTCGCTATGCACAAAAATCAACTCCAAATGGATCAAAGAACTCAGCATAAGAATTGAAACTCTGAATACTCTGTAAATAAAAATTGTGGAACTCTCTATGAGATAGGAAAAGGGAAGAACTTCATGAACAAACCTCTGATACCCAGTAAGTGCAATAATCACTTAACCAGTGGGATCGCATTAGGCTAAAAACTTCTGGAAAGATGAGCATATGATATGCAAAGCCAATAGACTACCATCAAATTTGGAGTTAACCTTTGCCAGCCACAATATGGATAGAGGTCTAATATCTAGGATGTATAAAGAACTCAAAAAATAAAATTAAAGCATTGAACAGCCCTCTCACAAAATATAGAACTGAACTCAAAAGAACACACAAAGAAGCACATATAGCCAACTCCCATTTGAGAAAATGTTCAATGTCATTAATCATCAGAGAAATGCAAATCAAAACAATGAAACTCTATCTTACTCCAGTCAAAAAGGCATTCATTAAAAAATCTAATAACAATAGATGCTGCTGAGGATGTCTTGAAAAAAGGAACCTCATTCACTACCAGTGGGAATGCAAACTTGTACAACCACTATGGAAAGCAGTGTGGAGGCACCTGAACAGGTTGGATATGAGTTACCAGCAGATCCAGCTATCTCTCTACTGGACATCAACCCATTTTGGCTTCACAACTACAGTACTGTACCCAGAAAAGCTATCCTTCATAAATATGGAGAGATGAAAATGTTCCATGACAAAATCCAGTTCTACAATTATATGAACACAAAGCTAAACTTGCAGAAGATACTGTAGGGGATATTACATAAAGAAGATGTGAACAACCAATCTCAAGAGCCCAGTAGAGCACAAGAACTATAACCAAAATTATTGGGCTCATAATAACATGTGAGGCATCAACCCCCATACACTGTCCACCGAGGTAAAGATTAAAGCAAACATCACAGTTATAACTCTGAATATAAATGGATTTATTTCCCCATAAAAAGACTCAGGCTAACAGGGTGGATAGAAAAATGGACCCTTCCATTTGCTGCTTTCAAGAAAGTCACCTCACCTTTAAAGACAAAAATCTCCTCAAGGTAAAGGAAATATAATGATATTCAAGCAAACAGAACTAAAAGACATCCAGGAATGGTTACATTAATAACTGCCAAAATAGAGTTTAAACCAAAACAAATTAAAAAGGACAATGAATGGCATTCCTTTCCTAAGGAAATGATTCAAAAAGAAGATATCACGACCATAAATATGTCTACACCATATACAGGTATACCACATTTCATAAATCAAAAGTTACTGAAAAATAAAACAAATAAATTCAAATTCCATTATAGTAGGAGAATTTAATACGCCACTACTTTAGACATATCATCCAAATGTAAAATTAGAAGGGAAATAACATAGCTTAGCAAAACCATAGATCAACTACCCTAACAGATGTATACTGAATATTCCATTTCAAGACTTTAGAATACATATTTGTTTCAGCAGCCCATGGAACCATCTCCAAAATTGACCACATATTAGGACATAAAACATTCCTCAACAAATTCAAGGAGATTGGATAGCCCTGTGTATTATATTGGACTACAATGCCTTAAAGCTAAAAATTAACATTGGGAGAAACAACCGAAAATGCATCAACTATTGGCAACTGAACAACATGCTATTAAATAACAAGTGGTTCATTCAAGAAATCCAAAAGGAAATGGTAAATTTTCTAGAAAAAAATGATAACAAATCACAGCACTCCAAAATTTATGCTACACAATGAAGGCCAAACAAAGGGAAAATTCATAGCACTGAATGCCTTCATAACAAAGTCTGAGAGAATTCAAATAACCTAACCACACACACAAAGGCATCAGAAAAACTAGAACATTCAACCTTAAAAGCTCAAGACAAAAATAATTAAGATCAGAGCTGAGATAAATGAAATTCAAATTAAGAAAAAAATTTAAAAATAATGAATCGAAGAGGTGGTTCTTTGAAAAAAATTAAAGTTCAACAAATCCTTTGCCAATCTAATTAAATGAAAAAAAAAGAGGTGAAAGGCAGTGAGAGAGCTGAGGTCAACTAAATTCCACCAATAAGACACTGGATGATGGCTGACAACCCAGCAAGAGATGAACCACCCAGGGCCTATTATGTAAGCCCCAAATGAAACCTATGAGAAAGTGGCAAGAGAAACAAGCGACCGATCATCATAGCAAGTCAAATATCATAGAATGGGTCATTGAGACAAACACTGGTGATATGAAACACAACCCAAAGCAGAGATCCAGAGACATTTAAGATCTCAACAATAAAACAGACTTAAAACTTGCCTCCCCCCATGACACAGGGAACTGAGTGGAAGAGGGGGTGGAAAGAGTGTAAGAGCCATATTGGGGGAGAATATCTCCAGAGACATTGCCCCCCCCCAGCAACAACACACAAAAGCCAGGGGTGGGGGGAAGACCAGGCTATCTCATTAGCTAATCGTACCCCCTAACCCATGGACGGATCCAGTAAACCCACCGAGAAGGGCCCATAGTGGGTTGGAGACAGGGAGGAAGGAAAGGGGGTACCACCATAATATTTGCTCATATACCATATCTGAATATCAATAATACAGAATTTTTAAAAGATTAAAACAAGAGAAGCCCCAAATGAACAAAATCAGAAATGAAAAGGAAAAGGTCACAACAGACCTCAGTGAAACTGGAAGAATCATCAGATCGTATTTCCAAAACCTCTTCCACAAAATAGGAGAACCTGGAAGAAATGAATTTCAGGACACCCATCATCTACCAAAATTAACCCAGAGCAGGTAAAGCTCTTAAATAAACCTACCATATTCACCAAGATTGAAAATATAATTAAAAAGCCAGGCTTGGTGGCGCACACCTTTAATTCCAGCACTTGGGAGGCAGAGGTAGGAGGAGTGCCATGAGTTCAAGGCCACCCTGAGAATACATAGTGAATTCCAGGTCAGCCTGGACTAGAGTGAGACCCTACCTTGAAAAACCAAAAAAAAAAAAAAAAAAGTAATTTAAAAAAAATCTCTAAAGGAAAAGTCCAGGACTTAATTATCAGCCAAATTTTACAAAACCTTCATCACAGAACTGAATCCACTCTTTCTGAAGCTATTTTGTATAATAGCATAACAGGGATTGCTTCCAAACTCCTTCTATGCAATAACAAAGCCAGAAAAAGATACAAGAAAGTAAAAACATAGACCTATATCCCCGATCAATTTTGATGCAAAAATTCTGAAAAAAAATCTTCACAAACTGAATATATCCACACATCAAAAATACTTTCCACCTTGACCAGGGAAGCTACATCCCAGGGATGCGGGAATGGTTTAGATATGGCAGTTGATTAATGCAATCCACCACATTAATAGACTCAACCACAAAAACCACATGGTCATCTCCTTAGATGCAGAACAGGCCTTTGATAAAATTCAACACCAATTCATGTTCAAAATGCTGGAGAGGCTAGGTTTATACCTTCACGTAATAAGGGCCATATACAAATCTTATAAACCCCAAATCATACTCAATGGGGAAAGACACAAGGAGTTCCCTCTAATATCAGAAACAAGAAAGGGATATCCACCCTCACAATTGCTATTCAACATAGTGCTTAGATTTTTTGCCCCAAACTTTAAGACAGGAAAAACACATAAAAGGGAGACAAATTATAAAGGAAGAAGTGCAATTATCCCTTTTTGCAGATGACATGCTCCTATATATAACTGACCAAAAGGAGAGTACAATTAAGCTCCTGATAGTAATAAACCCCTTCAATATCGTAGTATATAAAATTAACAAATAATTAACAGTAGCCTTCTTGTAAGCAAATGTCATGCATACAGAAAAAAATGAACAGTGAGACTGTCCCATTTTCAACAGCTTCAAAAAACTAAATACCTTGGAATAACAGAAACCAGGTATATAAAAGTCTTGTATAATGAAAACATAAAAACACTCAAGAAGGAAATTGAGAAGGAGGTGAAAAGATGGAAAGCTCTTCCATGCTCCTGCATAAGTAGAATTAATATCATGAAAATGGAAATATTTGCAAAAAGCTATATACAAGTTCAATATAATTGTAATGCCAAAAATATCCCAGCTTCATATTTACAGACATAGAAAAAATAATCTCAAAATTTATTTGGAATGGTAAAAGTCCCAGGATAATCAACACTATCCTTTCTTTCAAACACACTATCAAAACCAATTATGAATGATGAAAACCTTAGAAAATGTAAAAATATATATTAATCCTGATAAATCATTCAAATTGGGCACAAAATATTAATTACTATGTTTTTATTTGATATAATATTAGTAGAGGAAATAGTCAAAAATAAAATTATAGATAAATTAAAAGCAATATTTAATGCAAAACTATGCTATATACTTTGTATATTTTTCTCTATGAATATTATTTTTGTTGGACCATTTTGTATGAATAATTATCATCATATATACTATATATTATTTCGTGTAGAAGGTCTATGTTATAGGTATAAAATGTGGCATGTCAAACTTACTCATCAAGTACTGAATGCCTGTCTCGCTTTGAAGGACTTTATGTGATAAGCATTTGAGTCTTGATAAAAGAAATTAGATGGTATAATAAAGAATTGTGATTTGTTTGACAGGAAATTGCGGGCTTGGCTCAACTTCAGAGGTGACCCTTAGAAACATCTAAGGTAAATATCAGGCTTAGGAGTCAGAGAATTTATTAGAACCAGGGATATGATCATATGCTCTGCAATACAGTTTCAGAGAATTCAGAAAACAAAAACAAAATATTCAGTCCGCAAACATCCAAAATAAACTGAAGGTAGGTATTACTCGGGATGAAATAAATGTGTGCAGCAACAGGTAAAATGATTCCATACAGCAGGAAGGGGAGTTAATAATGTCCATTGAGAACTCCACAAGAGAACAGGGATCAAAGCTGAGGTTAATATTAAGGTGAGCACTCAGTAAAGCAAATAAATAATAATAATCATACATGGATTAATTTCAAAGTTTCTTCCTATTTAACCTGTTCTGCAGATATTACTTAAATTTTAAGGCAGCCTCACTCCATTATCCTTTATTATCTCTGTATAGAAGAGCCATTTAACTATATCAAGGAAACTGGAAGTCTATTATTTTTTGTTCTATTCATTTATCATTTCCTGAATTTAACACTTTCCATTTTCTGGTCTCACAACACTTCTTTGTAAAATGGTTTTATGCTTTAAAAATTTCCAACTGAAACTTTTAAAGCATATTAAAAAGATGTTAGAAAGATAATTTTTTTCTGTTAGGTTTGACCTTCCTGTTTCATATAATTTTTGAAGCAGCTTGGTAAGCTTGAGGAAGTTATGATTGTGGTGGTATGCCTATATATAATTTACTCACTGTATGTTTTTCAAGTTACTGATGATGTACTTATTGTGGCAAGCTTATTACTTGACTTTAATGTTTTGAAGGCATTACAACTGGTATTTGAAAATGCACCATCACATGTATGTCTAGGCACAATATGTCTTGATAGTATTTCTTGGCATTGGCTGTGGAGCCAGAGGTTTCAGCTTGCTTGAGACTGTGTATTTGACTTGTTTGTGTAATTTTTCCTGCTGCTACATAGTTTTCTTTTTTATTCCATTTATTTATAAATCTCTTTGTTAACATTCTATAATTATAGATTTTTCCCACATGTGTGCCTTACATAAACACACACACACACATACACACTCACACACACACATATATATGTGTGTGCTATGATCTACATGCCAGAGAGAATGTGGTTTCGATTCCTTCAAGGTCCACCCATTTCCCTGCAAATTTCATGAGATCTCTTCATACTGCTGAATAGAATTCCACTGTGTAAATGTATAACATTTTCAATATCCATTAATCTGTTGTTGGATATCTCGGCTGATTCCAATCTTAGCTACTAAAAATAAAGCTGCCCTAAACACGGATGCACAAATATCTCTGTATTAGAGAGTAGAGTTCTTTGGGTATAAACTCAGGAGTCATAGCTGGGTTTTAGGGGAGTCTCATTTTAGTTTTCTAGATGCCTTTATACTATTTTCCATAATAGCTGTAGTAGTTTGCACTCTCACAGTTCCCCTTTTCCCACATCCTCACAAGCATTTGTTATCAGTTTTCTTGATCAAAAGCATGATGAATTGGGTAAGACCTTGTTTCACAGTGGATTTAAATTGCATTTCCCTGGTGGATAGAGTGATTAAACTTTTTTAAAGTACTTACTGATTATTTTTGTTTTTCCTCCTTTGAAATGCCTGTTCATTCTGTATGCCTATTTGGTAATTGGCAAATTTATTTATTTATTTATTTATTTATTTATTTATTTATTTATTTATTTATTTATTTATTTATTTATTTATTTTCATTTTGGTATTTCATTTCTGCAGTTCTTTGTAAATTCTGGTTATTAGCCCATTGCCTGAGGAATAACTGGTAAAGATTTGGCTATTCACTTTTGATATATTTGTATTTATTGTGTGTGTGTGCATATTTGTGTATGTGTGTGCAATGGTGCATACATGTGTGTTCACATGCATGTGGAGGGCACAAGTCAACTTCAAATGTCTTCCCAATTTTCTCCCCTTTCTTGATATATAATCTCAATGAATTTGGAGCTCACCAAGTGGTCTAGGGCTAACCTGAAAGCCCCAGGGATCCACCCATCTCCAACTCTCCAGTGAAGTAATTATAGCTGAGAACCACTCTGACAGGCTTCTTTCTCCTGATTTTCTTACTTTTCCTTTTCCTGGGCTCAGGGGCTCAGAATTTACATTGCCAAGCTTATACAAGAAGCACTTTATTGACTGAGCAATTTTATTATCCCTATTTAAATACATATTTTAATTATAATTGATTTTATATATTTGAATATCAGTCAGTATATCTCCTCACATAGCAGTCTACCGTTTTACTCCATTTTGTCAATAGTCTCACATATTGAATGAAATATAATTAGGCTTTGGTCATAGAAATCTATGTGAGTTAAAAATAGATTATTGGTAGAATTCTCTGCGGTTTCTCTTCTGCTTTGTGTTTCCTTATTTTCCTAGATTCTTTTTAAAGTTATTTATAGAACTTGCTGATAATTGCAATATCTGCATAATCTGTGTATATCTATGTCTAATTATTTTCTCTTTATGTTATTTGATTCCTTTTCTTGACATGCCTGATAATTTGAAATGATGGTTGAACACTGCACACAAAATTGTAAAGCTTCTAAATTATATTGTTTTCTGTTAAAGAAAGATAATTTTCTTGGCAGTTAAGTTAATATTCATCTTAATTTAAGGAGTAAAGGAACTGATTGCAAGTGATTTTGCAAATGCTGTGAGCCAGGGCATCTGCTTTGCAGCCAATAATTAATCCTCCAGGGAGTTCCCAGGAGATGATGGCACTCAGGGCATTAATTTTACTCTGGCAAGGTCTGAACACTAGAAATGGTCAGACTTCTAAAATATTGAAAGAATTAAGAATACTGGTTCAATTAAAGACATACCTACTGCACCACCCCATAGTGTCCATGAAAAAGTCTTTATATCTGATACCTTCCACATATATTGATTTTTCTTATACTTGTAGACCAGATGATTCTGGCACACACTATATAACCCTGGCTGGCCTCAAACTCACGCAGTGAGCACTGCTTTCTACACCACTGAGGAGTGCTTTTGCATTCTGGGTCTATCTTAAATGTCACAACCTTTCATATTTCACCTCTCCTGCGGGTTTGAACAGTATTCTTAGATATAGAATATACTGTCTCTGGAAACCAAAGAGAAATAGCAGGTGAGGTGTTCTCCCATGCTGTTTTTCTGGCATCTATTTGGTGAGCAGTAGAAGATGCCCCCCATGCAGTCATTTTAAACTTGAATACACACGACAGGGAAAAATGTTGCTTCTCCTGAACTTCTCAATGATATCTAGTCCCTCTAATAGGTTTATTCTGGGTCATTATGTTGTTTTTTTCATATTATGGCTGAATTAAAAGACCCTGTACTATGGGGATGTTTGAACAGCATTGATATTGACTAAAAAATAAACTGGGGAATTTTTAAAGTTGAACTGAGTGCATGATATTTTACATTATTGATGATCATAGGTTTGTGGGAACCAGGGACAGATAGTAGTGGTTTGATTCAGGTGTCCCCCAACCCCATAATTTTATGTGTTCTGAATGTTTGATCCTCAGCTGATCCTCCCTTCTGGAGGTGTGTTTGTAAGGGGTGGGCTTATGGGTCTTATAGCCAGCTTCCACTTGCCAGTGTTTGGCACATTCTGACTTGAGCCAATCAGAGTGAGGCTTTCCTTTTAGTAATATTTATTAACAACTGTTATTCTGTAAATCATATATATGTAAATCTGTTGACATGTATTGGCATACAAGTCTTTTTGTATTTCTATACTCTTGCCACTGAGAATCCACAGGTCCAATTCTCTGGACTCCCATGAGGCATTTTAGAGTAACCAGGGCCCATGACAGTAAACTAAAAGTGGTCATAGATGAGAATGTCCTTGATCTTTAAGGAGCACACTCTTGCTTTTCCTTATCCCTTTTACCTCAAGGTATTCTTCCATGGATATCTTTTTCTTTAAACCAGATTCTCTCTTTAGAGCTCTTCCTCCCGAGGACACCTCATCTTTCGATGAAATTCTGGGATCAGAACAACAGGCTGATTATCTGCTAGAGACCCCTCTGTGTTATAGGACTTTAGCTTTTTTCTCTTAAGCTCTCTGATAGTATATAAGAATTTTTTCTAACCTTTCTATAGTTTGTGGATTTCATTCTTTGAATTAAGAAGAACCTGGAGGCCACTGACTCAGAAGTTATGTGTGGCTGTGGTAGCCCAGCACTGTAACTCCTGGGTTTTAAATCCCAACCAAAAGCTGAAAATAACTCCATTATATTAGAGATATTTCAGATTCTCATACTACTACATGTACTAAAATGTGTGGATGCTGAAATCCTTAATAGAAAGTTTTGCAAAGTATTATGTAAACAGTTGCTGCCCTTCTCTGTCCTTTTATTTTCTTTTATTTTTGCTTGTTCTGTTATATTTATGGGTAATAACTT